>CAUYSK010114407.1:0-15001 GCA_963575035.1 Avahi laniger
GCTCAGGCTGGTCTCGAACTCCTGAACTCAAACAATCCGCCCGCCTCAGCCTCCCAGAGAGCTAGGACTACAGGCGTGAGCCACCGCGCCCGGCCCAGCATGTCACTTTTGAGATTTTCAATATCTCTATTTTAAGAGCACTCAAATCTTCTGGCACAGAAATTAAACAACCAGCATTTTGGAAGACTCTTTAAAGTTAACGTTTACCCATCAATCTGCTGCCCAGTTTCCGACAGGCAGACTTTCGTGTTTCTTTTTTTGACCCTTTGAAGTTTGGTTATTGTAGTTAGTAGAGATTGGCATTTATCTGGCATTTTAAATTGTGGTGACAGTTTAGATTTCATTTGGTGTTCTGTTCTGATAACTGCACTGTGTCAGCTGTGTGAACCTAAAACTTCAAAGCCAGTTAATGTGGTGAACATTTGAGCATGTCTTTCTCGCGAGGTACAGTTAAGCTGGGAAGGATACAAAGATGGATTATGTGTGGTCCCTGCCCTTCAAGGGTTTATGCCATTTGTTTCCAATTCTCATAATGCAAATAGATGGGATCCAAACAAAAACAACGGCATCAGTTCCAAACTGCTCTTCTGAGCCACCATCCTCAGTGCTATTTGTTGATCGAGCTTGGATTAAACTAGTATATGTCTAGTTCTTCTGAGAGTTCTTCAAATTATTTCCTGAGAATAATTTGATCTGAGCTACTTACCCGCTTGAGGAGATGCACAGCTCATGATATTGATGACAGATTTCCTTCCTGAGGCATAGTTTTAATAACATTTCTCTAGATTATGTTTAAACAGTTCCCAACAATTCCATTTACACAAATTTATAAATTTGCAGTTGTGATGATGGCGTTAGGAGAGGCTTCAATTTCTTGGCCTACCAAAGCGGAAGAACGCTAATGGGTGATGGCCACCGGGACAGGAAGAACAAGCTGCATTGTTTGAATGTGGCGATTTAGTTGCAGTCAGCAAGGGTGGGTCCGGTTACAGTTTAGGAGCTTTTTCCCCTCGTGACACAAGGCATTATGCTGACCTGGAGCGTTTGGAGCGGTAAGTTGACTTCAGTCTGTTGGTGTCGCACAGGCAGCTGGGGAGGGAGGAAGTGAGCAGCAGGAGGAGATTCCTCAACACTCTCCCCTCCTGCCACAGCCCCGCTTCTGAGCTCTGGGCCATACCAGGTGACGGAGGTGCAGGGCCAGAGTGGATCTAGCCAAGAGAGCTCTTAGGATTTGGGTAAAACTCCTCTTTCTGTGCCCCCTTCTTTGAGTTGTTCCAATAAAAAGCTTAACTTTGTGCCTGGGGAGCACAGGAAGAGATTACAGCCCCAGCTGCTGTCACTCTGCCCTCAGCCTGTGCATAGCGGTCCCTGCCGCGGCAGTCCCCAGACCTCCAACCCCTGAGCAAGCTGGGGTGAGGAGGAACCAGCCCCCAGGGCAGAGCGAGCCTGGGCTGCTTTGGAGTCTTGATCTTTTTCCCGCCCCACCAGACCAGAGGGAATGGTGTCCTCCTGTCAGTAACGTGGCACACCATGGCCAGGACTCTTAGCAGGAAGGAGGGACAGTGGGAGACATACCAGTAACATGCCATAGAACCCGGTGGAAGGAGGCGTGGGGGAGTAGGCTGAAAAGCCCCTGCCCCGATGACTCGTCCCCTGCTCTAGACTTAGCCAGATTTCAAGGACCATCCAACGTGAGAGGACCGTGACAGGACCAGTGCTTCTCAACACAGGGCCGTCAGTGTCCCGCTCCTTAGTCTCGTCCTCAGTGCTCACAGCTGGACCAGCAACTGTTTGCTTTCCCTGCGGTTCACATGTGTATGGGGTGGTTATTACCCTCTGGGGCTTTTTTGGTGTTTCTCCTCACCTAAACACTTCCCCCAGAATACTGTCCTTGCCCCTGGAAACCAGCACGTGGAACCAGGTGTTCCTTTCCTGTATGCTACATCCTGGACTGGTTTAGGAAGGCTCTTGGTTTCAGTTAGGCAGCTCCTATTTTCAACTGGAGATCAACACAAAATGGTTTCTCGTGCGTGTATAATTTTGGATCTTAGGGAATGTAATAGAAGCAGTCTATTTTAATAGTAATTTTTATCGTTAATTACTCTCCTGGCATAGTAATAAATCTACAATGCATTTAGTGTGACAGCAGACTCATGATGGATTCATAAGTAAAATATTTGCAAGTCAATATTAATCGTGTTTATTTTGTCTTTCAATTTTAAAACTAGTCTATTCTTTTTCAAGGTATCTTGTCACATAGAAAACTAGCTTCTTTAAAAATTGTTAGAGATATTTTTGTAGGTATTTTCAGAGTCATTCACTGAATATTTCCAGAATTTGTTTTTTTGGACCCTCTTTTCTCTATAGAATGTATTTACCCATGACCCACTAAGAAAAAATGAAAAATGTTCCTATATTTGGATCACAGCTGAAGTCAACTGCCAATTGTAACTCCTATCCTTTTGGTTCTGGTACCTACTGGCTTTATTATTTGGGGCAAGTCATTTTACTTCCTGAACTTAGTCTTCTCATGTTAAAATATAAATAATATTAGCCTCCTTGGGCTTTAAGGATTAAATGATAAAATGTACATAAAAGCATTTTGTGAATTTTAAAGCATTATATATCATTTTTATAGGTCAATACTTCTGGACATTTTGGCCACTTTTAGATTACTTCTTTGATGTGTTGTTTTAATTTTCCTTACTGTGAGCTTAAGAGAGAAGGAACAGGACCACAAACTTAGCACTCTGACAAGCCACACAAATGCTGAGACCAAACGGTCCATCATGAAGGCAGCAACCACCTGGGAAATAAAACGTTTGGCTTATGATAACTTCATCATAAGAAAAATGTTCTGATTTGTCAAGAATTGATGGACTTTAGCCAGAAGATAAACTTTAGCTGTGATATGTGTGTGTGTGTATACATACATATACCCATAATTAAAATCAAGCCTCCCAGCTTTCGAATGACTAATTACCTGAGGCTAAGATTCCTTCTCCACTTTTCTTCACTTGCTAAATAAACATCTCTGTAAAAAGCCTAATTTTAGTGTGCTAAGAGAAATTTTGTGTAGATTTAGTTCCCCAAATCTACATGAGGTCATCTCAATATGGATATTGTAGGTAGATGGAGAATTAAAAACTAAGAAAATTGAATACGCCAAGCACTGCCACCCATTAGACAATTGAAGTTAAAAATAGATGTGTTCATGCATCAGCAGATGGATTCATACCCAGATGACTTGATTCAGAATTCAGCCATGTATGACAGCTTGCTAAATGGAGTTTAACCAGCACAGACTTACTTAAAATTTATAATTGCATCAAAGCCTTCTACAGCATAAAACTAAAATTTAGTGATCAAATAAAATATTTTGTGTGTTTGTATATGAAGGATAATAATTTAAGATGTGTCTTCTGGATTAATTTTAATAATGGGAAGATGCTTCCTACCCCTATCCTCATATTTTATATGCTAATGTTCACGGTATAGGTTAGCAGCCTGTGTTATATTTTTATTTGCTTCCTATAATTACAGATTAACATTGTGGAAAGAATACTACCAAAATAAAACAACTGTTATGTAATTAGAAAACTGTATTTCCTTTGGACATTCTGTCTCTAGTTGTCCTAAAAATATACTCAGGTTTACATCAGCACTGGGCTCTGACAGACACTGGTAAATGGGACCATTGGATTTTTATTTCTTCCAGTGAAAACCAAATCATGTATCTGTGTAGGTAGAGCAGAGTGCCTTGGCAGCAAATTAAGTCACGTTATCAGCATACTGGGTTTTAGTGTAATTACCTAATGGAAATATTCCTAAAGGCTAGAGGGCTGTACTGACCAGCTCATTTGTCATTGATTTTATAACAAAATTCCTTTTTGTATGAGATAAGAGTGGCGGCATAGGGTTTATGAGGTTTTAAAAAAATGTAATAATTGAGGGTGGCAGTCCTCCTCCTGAGAGGTTAATGCCATTTGGCCCCTCCTGCAGGTAGATAATAGTGTCTCCAGTTATTATAGATCCCATCAGGCACGTGACCCAGATATATTTTCCTCAGTGCTGTGAAGCTGGTTGTCTCCCACAGTTTCCTTGCCTGTCTTGTTTCTATGGTAACCCTGCACTCACTGTCCTTGCAGAGAAACCCTAAAGCAGGCAGCAGCTCAGAAGTCCCAGCAGCTTTCGGCATTGCAGGAAGAGAACGTTAAACTTGCTGAGGAGCTGGGGAGAAGCAGGGACGAAGTCACAAGTCATCAAAAGGTCAGTGTCCTTTGGTAAGGGTTTCCAGTTCTGCCACGCTGATGCTGCTCCTGTTGGCGGTGTGCTCGGAGACTACTCGGATGTGCTTGATGTGGCTGGGTCATTCCGAATGGAATTTCAAGTTACCCGTGTTGTGTCTCCTCCTTTTCAAGCATGCTGCTATAGGATTTAGGATTTAGGGGTAGGAGTGAATTGACAGGTCCTTTAAAAAAAAGAAAAGCCACAAAACACTGGAACTTGTAAGCAAGTAGAAAATAAGATCTTTACTAGATGAACTTTCAGCAATACATTTAAATGGGAAGAGAGACGGTATCTTCTCCCTGCTACTCCTTGGATCTCAAAATTATTATTCTCTTAAGATTTTTTTCTCTCTTTGATCAAAATTGATTTTAAGGAAATAGAGATTCCAAGAATATAGATTTGATGTGAAGGTTGGCACCTGATTTAAAATAGAACTCTACTTTTCTTTAAAAATGTCCTAATGGACTGTGTATATATGTGCACTTGTGTGCACTGATGTATATAGAGTGTGTGTTACAACTGAATTGAACTATAAGCAGATCACAACCTATTTGCTTCCATATTTAAATTACAGAGTTTTCTGACAGAAGTTGATTAAACATGAGAACAAAAGCGATTTTAAAGAATGTCATCTTCTGCTTTTCACACTTCTCTGACAGTTGAATCAAAGTGCTGAATTGTTATATCTGACCTCAGAGCAGCAGCTCTAAATTATGTTTTTAAGAAACTTTTGCTGTGTAGTCATTAAGTCTTGGTTTGTACTCCAAGGGAAAAAATTATTTTTCCTCATTTTTTGTTGCAAACATTAATTCTCACTTAGGACGGAGTAGTTTGGGGTAATTGTATTGCATACCCATTGACTTGGTGCAGTTTGTTGAGAAAGCACTTTTTGGAGAGTTGATTTCAGACTTTAAAATCTTTATTATAGCTTTCCACAATTTTCTTATTTCATAAAAGAATTGCCAGACTCCAAGATGATGATGATGCTAGTGGTGACAGTAACTAACATTTATTGGCTCTTACTATGTGACAGGCACAAATAAATGATAGCTATCATCTCACTTAATCCCTACCATAATTCTAAGAGATGGCACTGTTATTATCTCCATTTGTAAAAGACGAAACGAAAGCATAAAGAAGATAGTAATTTGCTCAACATCATTCAGCTAGTAGTGTCAAGAGATGTTTGTCATCTTCTGATTTGGGTCCGGAAAAGAATCAAAGTGTGTTGACTCAGTTAGGGTCCTGCACTCTCCTTTGATGAATCAGTTTGTGAGAAATTGGAGTTCGTGAAGAACAGAAGCCCTTTGATCAGAAGAGGTTGTTGTTTTCCTGGCACAAGCTAGAGCATCTGAAACATTTGGCATCTCCAACATCGGCGTGTCCACAAGCACTTGGAAGAGAAGAATTTTGGCTAAGTGCCGAGTCTGCTTCCGTCTCAGCTTTTCTCGTTTCATGGAAAGTCTCTGCTAGAGAGAGTACATTCCATAAACAGGAAAAACACAGATCACCCTCTCGTCTGATGTCATGACCTCAGCCACATGGGTGATTACAGTTCTTGTCTCCGTCATTCAGAACCAGAAGGGATTCAGGAAACATCATGATTCCTTGGGCAGAGTTTCCAGGGCTTCTCTCCATCCTAGCAGCTCTGTTCTCTTTTGCATTAGGGATTCCAATTAGCTTCCTGCAAAGGTTTTGTGATAAAAAGTTTGAAAGTCAGTCACTTTGCAGGGGGTTAGAAAATAGTGTCTACAAAGAACAGCTAAGAAAGTGATTTCCTTTTAAAGAATGAGATGGATTCATAGGCCATTTGTACTTTTCTGTGTTTAACTGAGAAGATAGAAACATGAGTGTGAATTAAAACATGATAGGCTTTGATGATGGAGATTGTTAAACATGATATTGATTACTAAGCAAGATTACAGATCATTCTTCCCATGATATATATATTTCAGAAGAGTGGAGAGAATCACTCATAACTTAGAAGCAACCTTAGTTTATTGGAGACTGATTAATTCACTGGGTTCTTTCGACTGTACAATCTCCAAGAATCTAAAGTGTTTACTTCTGTAAAATTACGAATTTTTACTCAGTTACTTTTTATAGTTAAATCAAACTATTGATCAGCTGTGTTAGAGATATATACAGAGCTACAGTGTTTGACAAAATTGCTATTAAAAAAGAATTTTAATTGTACTATAGAAAAATTTAATGTTTCATTCTAAAATTAAGACAGTGGAGACTAGATTGATGTGAAATAGATAAAAACTGACCAAGACTGGGGTTCTCTCCTGGTTCCTCTATTTAGTAGCACCATAATTCACTGAATGTTTACTGAACTCATTGCTTCACCATTTTTTCATGAAATCATCACAGCATACCCCTGAGACAGTAAGGTTATTTTGTGGGTGAGCAACAGAGGCTCCGTAGTGAAGTAACTTGCAAAGGATACACAGTTAGCAGGGAGGGGCTGAAATTTGAAATTGTATCTAACTCTGAGGCCTCTTTTTCCTGCTATTATCTTATACTGAGAATGAGACTTATTTCTTCTTAATTCATAATTATTGTAGTTCAGATAAAAAAAAACAACCTGTGGACAGGCATGGGGGCTCATGTCTGTAATCTCAGCTACTTGGGATGCTGAGGTGGGAGGATCACTTGAGTCCAGGAATTTGAGACCAGCCTGGGCAACATAGCAAGACCCTGTCTCCTCCTAAGAGCTAGAAATGTGGTAGGTGTAGGTCAAACAGTTCTATTAAAATGCACTCTGAACTCTACTGATATATTTTTTTCTGCCTCAAATGTTTATTTTGCTTAGAAAACCCAAAGCATCCCGGAATCTGTTCTGCATCCTGAGAATTTCACTAGAATTGTTGGCAAAGGATTTTTAACTTCCTTAGAGAAGCCCCCTCTGTGAGAAAGGCTATTTCATTTCCTGTTTGTCATTTTTACTTTAACCAAATAAATCTTTGTCAGGATTTCTTACCCAGGTTCTCAAGAGGTTATTTAGAAGTGAGGTTATTTATTAAAATATTTATTTCAAATATTGATCGAAATAACCTGACAGTGGTTTTCTAGAACACTTTCTCTTTTCATCCCCTTAAAAAGGTTATTTAGGAAATTCTGAAATAAAGAGAACTAATAAGGAGCAAAGGTTTGAAACCCCATTTGCCTTGGTTGACAAGGGAGCGCCATGTGTGTTTGGCACCGGGGAGGGTTCATGTGCTTGCACTGGCAAGGCCAGAAACAAAACCCTCCTGTGTCCATTCTCTGTCACCTGCTTAAGACATTCTCCCTGAAACTAAAGTTGTTTCTGTAAATCTCCCTAGCATTCCGTTGAATAGGTGTATCACATTTCATTCATCTATTTGCTTCAGGTGATCACGCCTCCTTTCTCCATTTGTATGGTCACCAGCCCCCCTCCCCATATCTACAGCAGCTGCCTCCAGTTGCCACTTTGGGTCTTCTGTGGGATAGGAAATCTTTCTCATTTCCTTAACAGCAGTTCCACACCGTTCATCCTCACAACCCTGCCCTCTCCTTTTTTAAAAAAATTTTCAAACTTTTTAAAAAAGAGTAATCTCTTTCTGCCTTATTTTTCACTTCCCATTTTTCCCCACCCCCTGCTATCTGCTTTTTGCCACTGCAGTACACTCTCGAAGGGACTCTTGCCAAAGTCATCACTTACCTAGTAAGTGCAAAGATGAATGGCCTCCTTTCCATTGTCTGTGACCAGCTGGCACTACCACCACCTCCATGCCTGACTTTCCTCCTTCGCCTCCTTCTACCTGATTTGCTCGTATTTCTCCTGCATCTCCTGCCGTACCTGGTTACTTGCCATTCACATGTCTGCGTTTATATCTTTTCTTCTCCCTTTCCCCACTCATTGTTGGAGGCCCATCCCAAAGGTCATCACCCCTAACCTCAAGCAGAGTGAGCTGCTGCCTTTCTGTGTTCATGTTGCGGGCTCCACAGTTCCCTTGGCACCGGAACACTGGATCGTGTCCAGTGGTCATGTACTCCTGATTCTCTCCTCACAGACTGAGAGAGAGTAGGAGTGGCAGAGCATGGCATGTAGATTTGAATGAAAAGCACACGAGTGTTGCATGAGTACTTTGTTTTTAGCAAGGGTTTCAGGTCTTCTTTCATAGAATAAGGTGCAAAGGCTTTCTGACTGCTCTTTCTACTTTTTTACGTGATTCCAGTCACTTCCAGTCTCATAGCTTTGTTGCAGAGTTATGGTTGCCAAAAAGCCTGATCACCAAATAAGTGGGGCATTTGCTCTGTGTGGATGGCAGAAGTGTACAAAGTGAATCCACGCAGGGTCATGTAGTTCCAAGATTAACGGAAACCATACAGAGCATTATTTTCTTTTCATAGGGAATTCTAAAAATAATGTTAGCTCTGCTATAGAAATAGTCACCTTAGGTAGTCACTTTTGAGATGTCAGGTTTATCGTTTCCAAACCTCACATGTATTCCACCTTCTAAGGATAGCAGATACACTGAGCTGTCACTATGGGAACAGTACTGATCCCCCGCCCCCCCCCCGGCTGTTTGCAAAATGAGGTTACAGTTTGCCTGTGGAAACTGGACAGGGATTAGATGACTCAATAACTGTATTTCATAAGCAGTTTTTCTTGACAGATTATAGCAGATGCATTAATATACAAAAACTGAGGTTAGCATCTAAATTGACCCACAAATAATTACCTGCCTTTTAAGTGAGCCTAAATTCTCAGACCTTCATGTTCAGAAAGGGAAAGCTGTTTTTAGCCTGTCACATATTATTTTGGAAAATGGTGATCATCAGCATCATAGTTTTATTTCATTTTATTTATTTATTTATTTTTTTGAGACAGAGTCTCACTCTGTTGCCCGGGCTAGAGTGCCGTGGTGTCAGCCTACCTCACAGCAACCTCAAACTCCTGGGCTCAAGCGATCCTCTTGCCTCAGCCTCCCGGGTAGCTGGGACTACAGGCACGCGCCACCATGCCTGGCTAATTTTTTCTATACATTTTTAGTTGTCCAGATAATTTCTTCCTATTTTTAGTAGAGACGGAGTCTCGCTCTTGCTCAGGCTGGTCTCGAACTCCTGAGCTCAAGCAGTCCTCCCACCTCGGCCTCCAAAAGTGCTAGGATTATAGGCGTGAGCCACCACGCCCAGCTGGCATCATAGTTTTAATCTGGTCTCAGGGGTCTTCTGGGCAACTAGGGCTGATGGAAGCTGGATCAGAGAATCTCTCTCCCTTCAGTGCCTAGTGATACGAACAGTTTTTCTGTATTTAAGCAGCAGAAGGCAACAAAGCCAATCAACTACATGCTGTAAACTTTAAAACTGGCAACCAAGAAAAACAGCAAAACTGTGGTTTGACTCCTACACTGTGTCCCAGTGGTAGGTGGACAAGAAAGCGAACAGCGAAATACTGGGAGTTTTTACGCTAATTCTCCCCGTCCCTGTGCCCAGTCCAGTTTGGAAAAATTACACTGTCTTCAGTAGATGTGAGCAGGCAGCCTGGGGAAAAGGTCATGGAAAAATTTTTGTGGCTAGAGGCCCTCTTCTACCACCTGAGGATTTTACCAGAGGTGGGAAAAACTGCCACTTGTCATTTTCCACAGCTAGTCTAGCCAACAAACGGTGGCTGATGGGCACAGGGCACTGGGACTATTTTTCTCCAATGATAAGCCCACAGGTGGCAGTCCAGGGAGGGTACAGCCTCTCAAGACGTCCTCATGGAACCCGGCTCTTCCTTTCTGCCCTGCTGCTGTCCGTGGCTTGCAGCTTTTGTCCACGTGATACCCGATGGCTGTGGTGCCTCGCAAAGCTTTCCAGGAGGAAGCGGGGGGCAGGGACAAAGTAGGGAAAGGCAGAAGGCTGCTTCTCACATGGTTTCGTCTTTTAATTTGGGGAAGAAAGTTCAGATCTCTAATAGTGTCACATAACCACCTCCACCCACAGAAGAGGTTGGGTTCCAGTCTCTAGGAGGGGAAGGCAACACAGCAGGCTAGAGCAGACATAGAGAGTACAGTAGTGGGGGCACCTGTAACATGTACCCCAAGGCTGAAGCCTGAGGACATTGTCCTGTGGGAACTGGATCACCTCTGTTCAGGAGGAGTGAATAAAACACAGGACACTAAAGGAAAATCTCAGGAAAGAGATCTCCAACAGATTCTACACGTGACCTCAACTCTTTCCGCTTTCCCTAAGTTTCCCCATCCTTGCGTCTACCCCAGAGCCCTCTGGCTACAGGAATGTGTAGACTACAGTGCTGAACTTCTCAGCCATAGCTTGGAGAGGAGAGAAAGGCCTTAGATAAGGTAGGGAGATGTCAGGGTATGCTCACTCACATTATATGCAAGCAGACAGAAGATCCAGGTAGAGCTGTCCATAATAAGATGAACAATTGTATATATAGTATAACAAAAGAGGAAAAAAGGAAGAAAAAGTAATATCAAGATCCAAAGAGAAATGAGGCATTCAGGCCATGAGAAAACATTACCCAGAGGAAGATAGTGCTTTATGTTACATAAAGCTTAAGTTATTTGAATAAAACAATTGTTCAGAGAGATGATAGAACATCACAGTAAGTTTAACAGAGAGAGTAAAGAGTTAAAGAAACAAGTTGAAGACCAAACCACACCATATCAGAACTACTAAATCAGAAACAGAAAAGAGCCTTATAAACATTTCTAAACATGTGAAAGAAAGGCTTGCACTGGTCATAATAAATAAAGAAGGAAATAGTCAAAGATATTAAAGCAATTGGAGGAAAGATAATAAAAACTACGGAAGGCAAAGATAATCCAAATGAGTATAATTATTGTCCCTGAAGGAAAGAACTCAAAAATGTAACAGAAGAAAGTGTTAGAAGATATAATGAGAAGATTCCCCCAAGTGAAGGAAGAACCGAATCTGCAAACTGAAAGGACATAGTGGGTTATATAAAAACCCATTAGGGGACTCGCTGGGAAAAATTGGTCCAGGCCAGGCATGGTGTCTCAGGCCTTGTAATCTTAGCTCTCTGGGAGGCCAGGCAGGAGGATCTCTTGAGCCCAGGAGTCTGAGACCAGCCTGAGCAAGAGGGAGACCCTGTCTCTACTAAAAATAGAAAAACATTAACTGGGCGTGGTGGTGGGTGCCTGTAGTCCCAGCTACTCAGGAGGCTGAGGCAGAAGGATCGCTTAAGCCTAGGAGTTTGAGGTTGCTGTGAGCTATGAGGACACCATGGCACTCTAGCCCAGACAACAGAGAGATTCTGTCTCCCCTGCCCCACCCCCCAAAAAAAAGTCCAAAAGAACTAACACCAGAAAATACCCTGGTTATTGTTGAAATCCAAGAATACAGAAATACTTCTTCAGTGCCCAGGCAGAAAAAGGAAATTCCTTATAAAAATGTTAACCAACCCACTGCAGCCACATTTGATACCAGAAAACTGGTGCAGTATTTCCAAAGTTCTCAGGGACAGAAAATAGGATCAACAGCATCATATCCAGGCAATTATTTTTCAGATAAGAAGACAGGTAGATGTTTTCAGACATGAAAGAACTTAGAAGCTGTAGCATCTGTGAATCCTTCTGGCCACTTGATGATAAAATCTAGCCAAGCAAGACATGAAACTGACAGAAGGCCTGGTGGTAAGCTTTGCATCCAGTAGATGGACAGCTAAGCAGACAGCTGCGGGACTCATCCATGCAAAAGAATATTTTTAACATTTTATTTGGAAATTATTTCAAACTTTGTGAACAGTTGTAAGAATAGAACAAAGAATGCAGACTCTAAGGACTTGGTTTTGCATAACCACAGTGCAGTCATCAAATTAAGGAAGTTCAGCCTCAGTACACAGGCCATCTTCCTATTCAGGCAGTTGTCCCAGTAATACGCTTTACAGCGTTACCTTTTGGGTTCAGGATCCAATCCAAGATCAAGCATTCCATCCATTGAGTCGTTGTGTCTCGTTAGTCATCTTTAATCCAGAATGGTTCCTCTGCCTCTCATTGTCTTTTACGACATTAACATTTTTGAAGAGAACAGGCTGGTTAGTGATGTTTCAGTTTGATATTTCTTCCTGAAAGTATTCAGGTGGTATATTTTTAGCAGGAAGACTACAGAAGTGAAACTGTGTCCTGCCGGGAGGCATGTGATGTTGCTTTGTCCCATTATTGGTGATTTAATTGTGATCATTTGATGAATGTAAGTTTAAAACATGTGCAAGGTAAGAAGAGAAAGGGGAAAAAATACGCCAAGAACATGACTAACAAAATCGGAGGTGGCAGGACTGAAACAAAGTGAAAGTGTACAAACTTCCTTGTCTTTTATATCAGGGCGATATTTGATATTACCTAAAATCAAAATTAATTTATACACACCTAAGGAAATTAACTTCTTTTTAAAAAAATTTACTTAAAATTTTATAAAATAAATATATAGTATACAGTATACCTAGTGGGATCTCTTAGAACCATATCTTGTGGTAAAGAACATTTTGTTGCTTTCAACTAATTTCTTTCATTTACTTCAATTTTTCTTTCTCCTGTTAAAGTAAAATTAAATTTGCTTTTTCCCCCGTCTGTTCTCCTCACTATATATATACATGGAGATATCTGGCCTGTCATTCAGCTAATGTTAATTATGATTTCTAAGTGGTAGACTTGGGAAAATTTTTTCCCTTTTTTGTCTTTTTTTATGTTGCTGAATTTCTTTTTTTCAAAAAAAGTATTATTTTAACAAAAATAATAAAGTAATTTTTTAAAAATATAATTTTATTTGCAACTTAGGAAATTGCTGACACCAAAACCTCTCATTTGTTTGGGTTCTGTAGGACTCTCTCTTCCTGTCACCCAATCAAGCGTGTTCGAGCATCACATTTAGGAAATGGTCCAAGGGGTGCATTCAGTTCCTGAAGGTCTTTGTGCAGCCTACAGATTCTCTTCCTGCATATTTTAAGTTTCTTGATTGAGATGTACCTCTAGACTTCTCTAGGGTCCTCTTTAATGTCTCTAGCTTTTGAGGGGATTCGTAGAAAGCCATCCCCTCGCACTGGGACGTCATCCACTCTGAAAATGACTGCCAGAGTGCCCAGGCCTGAGGGTGTGGCCTTTCCCCTTTGCCCCTGCATAGTTAAGGATGTTCGCAGCTGGACAGAGGGTGCACTTCACTGAAGATACTAGCAGTATTAAGGGAAGAGCAACTGCTATCTTCTCAGCACCGTAAAGATGAAGGTGACATGTGCACTATGTACGTAACTGCTTTGTGTGTTGGCTTCAATTAGTCACAGTCCCCCCACCCTGTGGCCCCACTCTCAACATCTTTCCGTGATAAAGGACAATGATACCTGTGTGTGTGTATTTGAGGATGTAAATATTTGCACGTATATTCATTTATATTCTATAATTCACGTACATATTCACATAAACTCAAACCGGTCTTAAGGCATTCTGTCTTTCCTGCTCTGTGTAAGAACTTACGTCGATAACGTAACGCATACCGCTGCAGGTCGAGTTCCTGGGAAACAGGCTGGGCAAGTGTTCAGTGTGCGTGACACTTACTAAGGTGTGTCCTTGGGGCAGCGCCGATGGAAAGAGGAGAAAGAAGCAGGATTGGGCAGAGGGAGAAGTTGCACCACGACGCAGCCCAGTGACAGCCTTGACCTACGCCATGGGGAGCACTGGAGCCGGAGGGGCCTGTCAGAACTGTCCCAAATTGGACTGAGACGGCCAGTCTTTTTATTATCCCACACTGATGGTCACTGGATTTGGTCCATCCTGGGAAGGAACGTGACCCTGGTGGAGGCGGCTCTGCAGCGGTGGTGATCCCTGAAGGGGCTGCCCCCTCACCGTCTGCTGACGACGCTCCCGAAAGCTGGGCAACAAGGCTCGCCTTGGAAGGGAGATGCGAGCAGCACGTCGCTGTGTCCACCCCACTCTCCTTTTCTTGTCTGAAAGAGCTTTGCCACAGAAAATTACTGAATCCTCCTCTTCCTTTTTTCCGCATTACCTTCTCTACTTCCAAGAGCAGAAGTCAGTCTGTCTGCGTGTGGGAGGCGAGACTAGAAATTCTCAGACACAGAGAATGTGTTTTGTGCTGTCAAGGTAGAGCTGCTATTTTGGACCTCAGAACACTTGCTTAGTTAGAGACGAGACTGAAATAGCCCAAATGAGAACCAGCTCACTGGGGAAATTGGTGAGAAAAGAATTGGCTTAGCGTTAGCTTGATTAGACTAGTTCAGCAGAGAGAGAACCCTGGCTTCTAAGTGCCACTACTAACTCATACCCATTGAAAGCACCAGCTTACTACCTGACACATTCACTCACTCACCGTGTAGTTACTGAGCACCTATTGTATGCCTACTGGTGTTCAAAAAATAGAGGAGATGGCAATAAATGAGTGCTTCTCCTCTCTGAAGATTTTTATTCAATTGATTTTGTTGCGCCTACAACAGCAGGAGTTGTGTATGTAATAACTTGGAACTTCCACATGTCCTTTTTTTTTTTTTTTTTTTGAGAAAGAGTATCACTGTGCTGCCCGAGCTAGAGTGCCGTGGCGTTATCCTAGCTCACAGCAACCTCAAACTCCTGGGCTCCAGCAATCCTCCTGCCTCAGCCTCCCAAGTAGCTGGGATTACAGGCATGCGCTACCATGCCTGGCTAGTTTTTTCTATATATTTTTAGTTGTCCAATTAATTTCTTTCTAATTTTAGTAGAGACGGGGTCTC
>CAUYSK010114411.1:0-51841 GCA_963575035.1 Avahi laniger
GTGTACACAAAGAGTGTAATGCGCACCACGCAATAGGATGGACATATTTGAAACCTGGACTGAGGGGGGGAGGAGGGGCAAGGGCAACACACGTAACCTAAACATCTGTACCCCCATATTATGCTGAAATAAAAAAAAAAAAAAGCAGAGGGCTGGAAGGCTGCTGTGTGGACGCTCCCGTTGTTCGGGCATTCTCTAATAGTGAGAAGTGGGAGGCGCCTTCTCACCCGGGCTCATGACACCTCCCAGCCCCCCAGCCCAGCCAGCGTCACAGGGGTGTTGGGTGGAGAAGGAACAGGCTTCCTCTCGTCTGGCAGGTGGGGGCACCCGCCCTGCGCCCCGCTGCGGGGTCTCTCAGGGATCTCCCAGCCCAGCCCTTTCCAGAGGCGGACGGGGAGGCTGAGGCTGGGATCTGGAACGCAGGGCTGCTTGGTCCGTGGGAGGACAGCTTGGCCTATGGGAGGACCGCCCGGCTCGGGAAGGACAGAGAATGAATCTCTAGCACAAAACAGCTGCCAGTCCCTGCGACTTCGGTGGAGGGAAGTCCTGAGGCGGGAGCCAGCCTGGCATAAACCCCAGCTTGGGACTTTCAGGGTGAGATTCTGTCCAAGTTGCTGGGCTGCTTGGCCCTGGTCTGTGCACCTGGAAATGGGGACAGCCCCACAGACCTGCAGGGTAGATGGCTCCGGAGCCAATGGCAGTTGGGGAAACAGCCAGGAGATGCCCAGCCACCTGCAGGCTTCGGACCAGGGAGGGCCCATCGCAGAGGGTGGCCCAGGACTAATTACCTCTAAGCCCCAGGGCCCCGCCTACCTTGGTCTAGTGACCATACCACCCCATGGCCACCAGGTGGGATTCTGCAGGTGCCTGGGAGCCTGTAGGAATTCCAGGGATGGAGCCACAGGGGTCAGTCACAACTCAGCACCTGCAGAGTGTCAACCAGTGGAGACCCCACGTGGCCGTGGGCATTGGAGATCTCACCCCACGATGGCAGTGGATCCTCAGCTCCCGCCTGGCGGGCAGGATAGGAACGCTGCCTGTGGGGCTAGGCTTCCTGGATTTTCAACAACAGCCAGATGTCTGGTTTTACTGTGATCTCCACCTCTTCATTGTTGAGAACTAATTCAGAAGTCTTTAACCATGACACCAGTGGGCTGAGGGCTACTGATGGTAGGCGATGCTCACGGGAGTGGAGCTCCAAAGGCCGGGGCTTGTCTGGAACTCCTGGTCCTGGCGCAGCACCAGGCACACGGACACGTGCCCAACGACCATTGTGGAAACAAGCCCAGGCCTCTGGACTGCGGGGGCAGCGCGTCGGGGTCCCCGTGACTATCGTTATCAGACGTCAACGAGCAGGGCACTGTAGAAGCAAATTCAGTGCTCTCCTAGTTAAAAGCAAAGAAAAATGTCAAACGTTTCACACCCCATTCATTCATTCATTCACATAGGTAAGAACTGAGTGGGCAGCTCAGGCCCCCAGCCCAGCCAGGACAGCGAGAATCACCTCGCATGGCTGAGTCGCAATCGTCAGAACACAGGATAAAAACACACACCTGGGTGCACATGCGTGCCCCTCCCCCACCGCCAGGCTGGAGGATGTGTGTCCTTCTCTACCTGACACCCTCATGGCACCGGCCAGGCTGGGCCGGGAGGTGTCATGAGTCAGGGTGAGGCAGCACCTCTCCCTTCTTGCTATTTGAGAACACCCCAACGACGGGAGCGTCCACACAGCAGCCTCCCAGCCGCCTGGTTTAATCTAATTCTGGTGCATTCGGAACTCTCATGAGAAGATGCAGACCCGTGGGGCAGCGTTTTAAGCCCTGAACGTTCACTAACTAGCTTATCCCTCCTAAGCATCTGATGAGGCAGGCCAGCTACCTACTGTGCTTCCATTTCAGAGGCTGGGAAAGGGAGGCACAGAGAGGTTAGGACACCTGCCCGTGCCACACAGCGAGACAGGGGCGGCGGCCCTGCCCCTAGCGGTTCAGGGAGGTCTGGAGGGGCCAGGGAGGAAATGTCTTTCACAGGTGACTACCCCTGCTGAGTACCTGAAGGTAGAAGAGTTGTTTGAAACAGAGGTTCCCAGACTTGCCTGATAACAAGCATCGCTTGGGAACTTGTTAAAAATCCAGATTCCTGGGCCCTGCCCTAGGAGATACTGACACAGGAGCCCAGAGTCAAGCATCTGTAACTTTAGACTTTAGGGTGTCCCAGGTGACTCTGTCTTGAGCAAGTTTGGGGCCTAGTCTCTCCGGACACCAGCAGAGAGACACTGTCCATCCCTGCTGACCTCCTGCTGGCCTTACCGCTGGCCCTGCGCTACATAGCAGGTGCTCAATACACGTTTGCCCGGCTCTCCACCAGCTGCCACGAAGGCCCAGACGCAGGAACCAGGCACTGGGGGGAGTGGCCAGGCTGTCCTCATCCCTGTCCCCAGGGCCCAGCCTCTCTGAGGCGGGGGACCAGGTCGGTAGGGCCTGCCTCCTCCACCCCACACTCCCAAATGCCCTGGGAGCTCCAATTCTAAGCTCCCCACGCCTCCTCCCCGCCCTGCCCAGGAATGCCAGCCCTGGAGAGCTGACTCTGCCCTGGCCGATAAGAGGAGGAAGGTCAGCGAGGAGACCCAGCCTCTTCCCGGGGACGGGCGGGACGCCGCAGGCAGCACAGCCAATGATCTGGGCTGACAGCTCAAGCCACCTGATTGGAGCCTGGAGGGCCAGGCTCGCTGAAAATGTGCACCTTCCTGCCCCACGGGGCACTGCACCTCGGGGACTGTCTGGATGAGCCGTGACAGCAGCAGAGGTCCTGCAGCCCGTGAGGGGCCTCGAGATCCTCCTCCCTCCCTCTTCCTTGGCAGTGTCTGACCTCCTGGCAGGGTAAGTTTTAGACCATTCAGCCGGGTCTGTCCCCCAAGGCTACAGCCCCCGAACCCTACGCTCAGGGTCACCTGTGCAGAAAGGTGAGGCCAGGAAGGGTGTGCCATGGGGCAGGGTGTACCTGAAACCAGCCTGGCCAGCAACAGCAAAACAGGTGCTGCTTTGGGCAGGGCTTCAGGTGTCCAGGGAGGGGCTGGCCTGGTGTCCTCAAGTCTGAGAAACAGGCTGAGAGCCCAGCAGGTGGA
This sequence comes from Avahi laniger, assembly GCA_963575035.1. NCBI lineage: Eukaryota > Metazoa > Chordata > Mammalia > Primates > Indriidae > Avahi > Avahi laniger. The sequence goes on from CAUYSK010114411.1 coordinate 3,122, forward strand.
GCTGGGTGCTGTCAGGGTGGCAGGGGTGAGGTGGGGCTGACATACCGCCACAACCCCACGGACTGGGTGGGCGGGTGCCTCACAGGAAGGTGAGGGCCTGAGCTGCATTGGCCAGAGGTTCCGGTTCGGCTCCCACTTCTGGCCAAGTGCCCTCGGGCAATGATTCCACCCATCTGAGCCTCAGCTTCCCGGTTTGTAAGATGAGAGCGTTCATGGTGGCTATCCTGTGCAGTCAGCAGCCACAGTTGGTAGAAACAGTCCCGTGCCTGTGACCCTGGGGAGGTGTAGGGGCCCTAGGCCAGGGGCCAGGGCCGTGGCCCCTTCAGTGGGTGGTTTTAATGCTGTCCCTGCCCTCCTAGGACCCTGCGCTGGGGCCTGGGGGTTCCAGCTGCTCCTCCCCCACCCCATCACAGCCCTTTTCCTGCATCTCCAAAGCCTCGTCCACCCCCCACTTGGGGACAAAGTCCCTGCCAGCCCCTGGGGGGTGACCCCTCCTTCCCTCAGGGTTAGGCCTCAGGGTGGTTTCGAAGGAGGTCCCAAACCCCGTCAGGGCCCACACTTTGTCCACACTGCACCCGGATTTGGAGGGGTCAGAGGCTGTCAGGCCAGGAGGAGGGGACCTGCCCCACGGCCAGGATTCGAAGGCTGGCCCGCAGGGGAATGTGTGTGCACTTCGCACAGGCTGCCCTGGCGGGGCGGAGGCCACTCTGTGGCCCCAGGCGAGCCTCAGTTTCTCAATGTGCCATAAGCCAGCCCCCCAGCCTCCCTTCCCCACCGGGGCTGTGGAACTGACTAGGGCCCCAGCTCTTCGCAGGAGCCTGTCCTCACTCATCCTCATTTGCAGAGGAGGTGCCAAGGCACAGGTGGTGCACCTTGGCCAAGGTCACTGGGAGGGGATGGCCAGAGCGGGGGTACCGTTCCGAAAGCCTGCCTCAGCTTCCCTGGTGTGCGGGGCAGTAACCAGAGGCCAGCTCTGCCCCAGGTGTCTCTGTTACTAATATTCCGTGGAGGAGGAGAACACTGTTCCTCCAGGTGAGGTTCAAGAGGCTCCTGGGCTGGCCACAAGGCAGGTGGCCCTGGGACATCACCCAGGCTCCTGGCCTGACTTGGATCCGCAGGGTGAGCTGTGACACTCTGTTGTTTTGAGGCCTTGATAGTTCATTCTCAAAACACATCAAGCTTGTTCCACCTTTCTGGGACTTCTTTTAATAGACTTGATTTTTTGGGGAACAGTTTTAGATTTACAAAACAATTAGGAAGATAGTATAGAGAGTTCTCATAAAACCTCACCCGGTTTCCCCATGACGAGCATACTGCATTAGCTTGGGGCATTTGTCACGGTATCAACACATTATTGCTACCCAAAGCCTAAACTTCATCCATATTTCCTTACTTTTTACCCAACACCCTTTTCTGTACTAGGCTCCCACCCAGGACACCATGTCTTCCCGGGCTCCTCTGGGCCGTGACAGTTTCACAAACTTTCCCTGGTTGTCACGGCCTTGATGGTTTTGAGGAGGACTGAGCAGAGATGTTGTAGATTGTTCCCCAGCTGCAATTTGTCTCCTGGCCAGTTGGGGGTCCTGTGGGTGTTTGGGAGGAAGAGCAAGAGGCGACTTCCGTCCTCGTCCCGTCCTGCCAAGGGCGCACACTGTCACCAGGACCTGTCACTGCAGGTGTCGTCCGTGCCCACCTGGCTGCTGTGGTGTCTGCCGGGTTCTCTGCCGAGAACGTGCTCTGTTTTTCATTTTACTCCAGTTGCATACTATTCTCTTTGGAAGGCACTCAGCCCACACTTAGAGTCGAAGTCGAGTCCCCTGCCAGAGCGGAGCAGCTGCGTGGACTGTTTGGAGTCCTTGCCCATTTACTCAGCTATTCCGCTGCTCACTGATACGACGGACTCTCGGCCGTTATTTTACACTTTGGGTTATAATCTAATACTACCTTATTTTTTGCTCAAATTATTTCAGCTCTTTCAGTTGACTCCTGTGTCCCTGTGACATGCCCCCAGCAATGTGAAATTTCACTCACTCATTCATTCATTCATTCTGCGCAGCCTTATTTCCCTGGCACAGGAAGCCAAGCTCATCTTATGTGTTTCCTGGCCGAGTCCTAGGAGCAGCCATTTCTCCGCGGGTCCTGGTTTTTTCTGTTGGGGATGGTCTTCCAGGCCAAGATCTACCTGGGCACCAGGTCTGCTTGTTGCTACATGGGCGTCTTGTCTTTTAGGTTCTCTCAGCAGACTGGGCCTGGAGACACACATGCGCACGCTAACCCACACTTATATGCACATCTGTAGGTATCTTACATGTAACATCTGTATCTCTATGGAATTAAATGTACATTCATACCGATGTCTCCAACCCATCCCCACGTGGATCATTCCAGCCACTGCCCTGGCTGTCTGTGCCCTCCCACTGGAGCACTGAGAAGCCCAGCTCTCACGGCAGCCGTCCACCCCTTAAGGGCGTGTACGGAAGTATCAGAGCAGGTGAACTGAACCCCGTGGGAAGCGACTTCATCAGCCAGGCCACGGCACATTCGTGCGGGTCCTTTCACCTCCAGCCTTCCAGACTCCACTTATTTCCAAAGTCACAAAGGCGGGTACCTTTCCCCTCCTCTCAGCGAGATTGTTTTCCACATTTGTAACACAGTTAATTGTTTTGTCACATTCTACATCAGTGTAGGAGGATCCTCCTGTCCTCTTACATTTTTTGTTGTTGTTGTTTGAGACAGGGTCTTGCTCTGTCACCCAGGCTGGAGTGCAGTGGCATCACACATCATCACAGGTCACTGCAGCCTCAAGCTCCTGGGCTCAGGTGATCCTCCTGCTTCAGCCTCCCAAGTAGCCGGGTCTTCGGGCTTGTGCCCCCACACCCGGCTAATTTTTTTTTTTTGAGGGGTATAGATGGGATCTTGCTCTTGCTGAGGCTGGTCTCGAACTCCAGATCTCAAGCGATCCTCCCGCCTCGGCCTCCAAGAGTGCTGGGATTACAGGCGTGAGCCACTGTGTCTGGCACCTAAATTTTTTAAAAATTTGCATTCATTAAGGCTTACTCTTTGAGCTGTTAAGTTCAAGTCATTTGAGAAATACCTAGTGTCATGTGGCCCCCACGCGTCACACAGCATGGCTTCCCCACCCTAGAAAATCCCTCTGTGTCTCCCCCATGCAGCACCCGCTGCTCTCAGTGTATTTATCCCCCTGCGGTTTCTTCTCACGAAGCAATCGGGTCTGCACGCGTCCTAACCCCTTTTACAACAAAATGCAGTGAGACATGCGTATCGCTCTGCATCTTGCTTTGTTCTGCTTAATGAGGCTCGGGGATCTGTCCTTCTTGGCACGCAGAGAAAGTTCTCATTCTGGGTCACAGCTGCTTGCTCTTTGGTGTGTTTGTAGAGCATGATTCGCCAGACACCGAGGGTCCTTGCAAGGCATTGCTGTTACAAAGGAGCTGCGGGCAACGTCGAACCTACCATTGCAGAGGGAGGTGGTACCCTGCAGCGTGAACACCCAGAGCGGGAGGGGGGTCAAAGGTTAAGCACTATGTGGTTTTATGGGTGTTGGCCACCTGCCCTCAGATTGGCCTTGTTGGCACCGTGCCCTCTGCAGCCTGCTGCGGGTGTGCTAACAGGTGCTGGATGTTGCCAGTCCCCAAGGTGACAAAGGGCTTCTTGAAGTCATTTTGAGTGTCTTGAGAGGGGAGAGATTGAGCAAAAATGTATTTTTGGGCAATAGACAGGAACTGTCACTCCAGTGTCTCGCATTTCCTCTGGCGTCTGAACCGAGGCAGCTTCCCAGGTGTGGTTTCGTTCACTGCAGCTGCTGGCGGAGGGGCTGGGGTCCAGCCCGACTCTGAAATAAAACCAGCAGCAAATTTCGTTCGTTGAAAATTAAAAGTAAAGGGACCGAGAAAAACACCAGATAGATCCCAGCTGAAGTATATCCACAAACAAGTCATGGCCAGGCCTCCCGAAACCGCCGAGGCCACAACGAAGGGAAGGTGGGAGACGGTCGCAGCTAAGAGAAGCCCACAGAGACGCCTCGCTTGGGTGCCTGGTCCTTCCCACGACGACCTGCGACATGGTGTCCCAGGGGGATCCCGGGATGGAAGAGGGACTCTGGGGAGCTAAGAAAGTCGAGTAGTGGCGTCCTATCTGGTCATCCACTGTGACCACGTGCCCTGGCGGAGACAGACGGTAACTTCGGGGAAGCCGGTGGAGGTCTGTGGGAATGCCCTGCACTGTCGTCCCGACTTCTCTGTCTATCCGGAATTGTTTGAAACTAAAAAGTATGGTTTTAAAAAGACATAAAGGAGAAGAGCCACTTGAGAAAGTGAAAGGACCCAAGATTGCACTGGGTGCTATGCCCGAGGCCACCTTGTCCGGCTCCCTGCCCCTGTGAGCGACTCTGATGACTGTGGTGCCGCCACACTCTGTTTTAAACCCCAGCACAGTCCCACGGGGCGAGGACTGCTGTCCCATTTCACAGATAGGATGACTGCTGCAAGAGTGGCAAGACAACTTCCCCAAGCGCCCCCACCAGCTCAAGGCCAATCTGGAATTGGGGTGGGATGTCTGCAGAGTGCCTGCTGCGTGCCAGGCACCAGGGTTGAGGGCTGAGCCCTGTCCTCGCAGAGCTGGCGCTGAGCCCCGGGGCCAGACCGGAAGACACTTTGCTGCAGTGTGGCTGGAAAAACCAGGCACCCAAGTGAGGCGGGGGTGCGGAGGGGCAAAGGAAGACGCTATTTCTTCCCCTCCTGCCCCAGCTCCCTCCCAGAAGCAGGTGCAGTCTGGGAGGGCTCCCAGAGGAGGTGATGGCCAAGTAGGGTTTGGAAGGATGCATAACAACTTGTCAGGCAGCCCAGGGTGGGAGCAGCCTGAGTAAGCCTCCCTGCTTGGAAGGGCCGAGTGCAGGATATACAGACAACTCCTGTGCCCTGCTGCCCGACTGGAGAGGGGGCTGGCAATGAGGGCAGCATGGAGGCCCAGGCCGGCTGAGGAGTCCCCGAGGCACATCTGGGTCTGTCCCGTCCCCCCCCATCTTCCTGTCCCGCCCCCAGAGGAGCATGTGTTTCCATTGAAGGAAACTCCCCCTCGTCCTTCAGGTTCACGATTAGAATCTAAAACCCGACAGGGCTGGGGTGGAGGGTCCACTTTGGCAGGAGCCCAGTCGGCCTCCCACAGAACCCACCAGATGATCTGGGTGCAGTCCCAGAGCTCTGCTTACCCGGGCCTGGGCCTGAGCCTTCATCCTCTTGGCCACTGTGGGCCAGAGGTGGGGCCTGGAGAGGGCTGCCACTCTGTCCCGTGGCTTGGCCCCCTCCTGGGAGCCACATTCCTTCCCCGTCTCAGCAAGAGAGGGGTGCAGGGGGAGGTACAGACATTCCTCACTGTGGCTCCTGCCCTCCTCCCACTCCCCATCTGCCCCGTTCGTTGCACCTTTGCCCATCCTTCAAGGCCCTGCTCAAATGTCACCACCTCCAGGAAGCCTTCTTTGACTACCATCCTGAGTTAATGTCCTTATATGTGCCTCCACCATCCTACCCAACCCCTGTTCTATATGTTTAGTTGGGTTTATCTGGTGTTTTTCTCATGATTAGGCTGAGGTTACAGCTTTGGAGAAGGAAGACCACAAAAGTAAAATGCCATTCTCATTACATCCTGTCAAGGGCACACACTGTCCCCAGGGCTCATCACTGCTGGTGCTGGCCACGGCCGCCTGGCTATGGTAGTGTCTGCCAGGATTGCCCCCCATAGAGTTCCTCCTTCCCTTCCTCTCCGTGCTCTCCTCTTTGGAGCCCACGCTAAGGAGTAGGGGTCGTGGTCCCCCTTTGGTTAGGGCAGAACTCTTACATAAATATTCGGAATTCTTCTGCATGGGGGTTTGCCTCTTCTCCCCATCTCTTAGTTACACAATCATTTATTTATGTCAGTGTAGACTCAGACATTTATTTTATATTTTGAGTTACAAATTTATACCACTCTACGTGTATTTTGTTGCTCAGATTGCTCCGGCTTTGGCCACTGGGAGCTCTTTCAGTGGCTCCTGTGTCCCCTCGACATATTCCCTTGTTTGGGGATCTGTTGGTCCATCCATCTGTCCACCTATTGATCGATCGCACTTCCTGACTTCCTGGCCCTAAAAGATGCTCCAGCCCATCGTGTATGTTTCCTGCTAGGGAGTGCATTTCATGAATGTTTCATGTGCCAAGGCTGGCTCGAGCCCCTACTCCAGGCAGCCTCCCAGCTGTTTGCAGGGGTTGTGTGGTGCCCTGGCCGCTATGCCCGTCGGGCTGCCGCTGAGCTGTCTCATCCCTCTGTGTCCTGGGCTGCCTCTACCTCAAGGCCGGCCCTCTGCAGGGCAGATGTCTGTCTCACCCACGTTCCAGGTGCTCAGCCCTGGGCCAGGCCAGAGTAGGGCTGTAGGTTTGGGGCTGGGCAATTCTACCTGCCAACTGTGCCCCTGCGCCCTGTTGAATGACAATGACAATAATGTTCTCCTTTGTGGGACCCCCTTCTCCACGGTGGGCACTGGGCCGGGGCAGGGCCCAGGCGGGTGGTGAAGCAGCTCACCCAGGGGCTTGGACCCAGGCAGTCGGCTCCAGAATCTGCTCTCCATCACCATGTTGCACCTTAGTGTGTGCTGTACGGGTCAGTGTGGGACTTCCAGGCCGGAGGTCTCTGGTGCCTGGACCACCACGCTCCCCTTTGTGAATGGGGGACTATGCCGGAGTAAGGGGGTGTGGGATATGCCCGTCCTGCAGCAGGTGAGGGTAGACCTCAGGGCCCACACCTGGCCAGGCACCGAAGTGTGCTTGGCCATGCCTCCCCGAGATGTTGCCTGGGAAACACCCCAGCTGGGCACCGGGCGTGTGAAGCCTGCAGGTGTGGACATTGGCCTGCCCAGAGGCTGCTGCTCAGAGCCTGCAGCAGGGACCCGTCACAAGGCTGCCACCCTGTCCCTGTCTCTCCAGCATCCCAGGGAGGTGTGGTGAGTGCTGTGGCCAGCCCTGCTCACATCGTGAGTCCCCAGGTGAGGCCGGGACAGATCAGCACACCCTGCCTGGCTCCAAGCCTGAGTAACACCTCCCACCCAGCTGCCGCCTGGAGAGGCAAGAGGGACATGTGTGACTGCAAGAGGGGTCAGCATCCCACACAGCGTTGCCGGCAGAGGTGCTGTTTAATCGGGGTCTGGCTGCTTCTGCATGTCTGGGAGAGGCAATCCTGTTTGGCACGCATAGGGCCATAGGCTTCCACCTGGCTTGGGTGGCCCAGTCCCCCGTCGCAGGCACTTGATTTATTAGTCATTCACCAAACACTTGCAGAGTGCCAGTGCTGTGATGGGTATGGAGGCCGTGAGTGTAAGGCCCTGCCAGCAGACTCCCTAGAGGACCTCGCAGCTGGGGAGACCCGCCTATTAAGCAAGTGCAGCGACAGACGAAGGCCCTAGTTACAGCACAGTGTGCTCAGGGCTCCAGGGTGCCGGGCAAGGGCCACGTGGCCTCATGGTCAGGGAGGCCTCCCTGGGAGGTAGTGTGTCCACCCTGGAGGAGAAGGTAAGGCCTGGAAGAGTGATGTGTAAAGTTGGGGGGTGCACGTGGGATAGCAGAGTATGAGGGCCCCACCCGGGGGCAGGGGTGGGGGAGGCGAGTCTGGCAAGGGTGGCTCGGATGTGACCAGGTGGGAAAGGGAAGGGCTGCGTGCCCAGTGCCCTGCAGTGCTGTTGACTAAGAGGGAGAGGTGCGGAGGGCGTGGGCAGGCCACGGGGGCAGCAGCTGCCCAGTCTGGCTGTGCGATGTCCGGGCCAGCTATCGGCCACTCGAGGGGAAGCCCTGCAGCGCTGGCTCAGGTCCTCGGTCTGAGCTGGAGCCCTGGGGATATCAGCGTGGGCTCTGGAAGTCCCTGCCTGAGTGAACTCACCCCACAGAGGGGACCCTTAGAGAGGGTGAGACCATGAGATGGGAGGAGGGCTGGGGGCAAGGTACTCAGACGAGGGCGTGGGCAGTAGATGGTGGTGCTGAGAGGTGAGTAAGGTGAGGCCGGGAAGGAGCTGTTGGGCTTGACCACATGCAAGATGCTGGTGACTTTGGCCAGGGTAGTTTCGGGGAGTGTGGGAGGGGAGGGGACGTGGACAGTGCCTAAAGCTTTGCCGAGGGCCGAGACACAGGAGGCAGCGGGTGAGTGAGGTGGGCAGGACCCACACAGCTGCAGGTGCCCACGATGGCGATTGCCAGCACCTTAGTGAGGTCTGGCATAGCCGAGGTGCAGCGGCAGGCTGCAGCAGCCTGGACCTCAGAGCCTCAGGTTCCAGGCTGAGAGGACTTTGCACCCCACAGAGGTATAGGGGTGGGGGGACATGTGCTTGGGCTGGGTTAATGTTTGCCTGAGCCAAGGTCAAGATCAGCCCCCTGGAATTCCAGCTGGGGCCCCATGGCCCGATTCAGGAACGTTGGGGCTGGGAGCATGAGGGCCCGTGGTGTCAGGAATCCTGGGTCTCATCTGAAGCTGAGTTTAACTTCCCCAGGATCTCAGGAAGAGCAGCGACCATGCAACACCCGCCCTGCACCATAGCCTGGGACCTTCTACTCCCATCTCCCATCCTCCACACACCCCTCCTGGTCACCCTGCAACCCACCAGCTGGATGGTCCTCCATGCCTCACTATTTCAAAGGAGGGGCTGCTTGGGGCTGGTGGGAACTGCAGGGCTGTCCTGGGGTGTGCCAAGCCCCTGGGTGGCTCCCACGTAGGCAGTGAATGTGACCTTCCTGGCCAACTTCCTCTGAAGGGCCAAAGTAGTATTATTTGGGGTATCCCTCTTCTGAAACTTCGCCTGTGCAAACTGCTCACCTCCTTCACCGCCCCGGATGAGGAGCACTTTTCTGAGGAGTCCTAGGGTCTTGGCCCAGCGGAGGAGGAGGAACCTGCCGGGTTGCACAGTCAGCGATTCCCAGGCGAGAGGGCGGCGCCCACCCCACAGAGAAAGACGTTGAAGGCAGGCGGCAGCAGCGGGCGTCTTGGATCCCAGCAGAGGCCCGGGAACTGCTGACCGCTTCCTGCAGGCCTCTGACCCGGTGGCCGGGCCATCCTTCCGGCCTGGTGGCCATCAGTCATCTTGCAAGCCTGTTTGGTCCTTGTTTTGCAAAGAGCAGTTCCTGAAATCCAGGGGTTGAGAGCTCTGCTCATCTTTGATCAAGGGCGGGTTTCAGCAGTGAAGTCCAGAAATAACAAACATTCCGAGAATTTGCTGAGTGGGGCACCGTCCTAGCCCTCCAGGGTCAGCTCCTGAGGCTGCAATTCCAGCGCAGCCAGGGCCAGGCTCCAGGCTAGTGGCTTAGCATATGGCCCAGACACGTTGTTCCCAAACTTGGATGTGCAAAGGAATCCACCCAGAAAGAAACCTCAGGGCAGATTCCTGCCGGCATTGCCCCTAGATCCTGGGTCTGGGTGGGGCTTGGGAATGCTTTGCCCGAGAGGGTGTGCGGTGGTGTCTTTGTCTTTCTGGGAAACACTGCATTCAGCCCAGACACTTCCGCATTTTACAGATGAGGAATCAGAGGCCAGGAAAGATGATTGGGTGGTATCACAGCTGCGCTCCAGCAGGCACACATTCACCAGGGGTGGGGCTGATCTCTTAGAGTCCCCTTTAAAATGAAAGGGTCATGTAAACACCAGGAACTCTCCTTCCTGTGACCTTGGGTGAAGGCCTTTCTCCTCTGGAACCAGCCTTCGCATTTGCAAGCCTGAACATGTAAAATTACAATCTTATTACCCAACTACCGGTCTTTATTTGGGGCCATCTCTCACGGTTTAAGTTCAGGTTCTTGACAATAGTTGATAATCTAATCATCTGTGCACGTGTGTTTGCAGTTGAAGTCATAACTAGGGGAGCAGGGAAGCTGGGACCAAGCACGGGATGATCTCAGCTCTGCGGTCTGCAAACACCCCTGTGGGCCAAATCCGGCCCCGTGTTTTGCAAATAAAGTTTTATTGGCACGCAGCCCACCCATTCGCTTGCTAGTGTCTGTCTGCTCTCCTGCCAAAATGGCAGGGTTGTGGTGACCCGAAGGTGGGCAAAGCCAAACACGCTTCCACCTCACTCGCCCTTCCCAAACAGCGTGTGCCTACCTGGTTTGAGAATGACCTCAGAGGCTCCCGTAGACCAGTTCCTACTGGAACAGTAGTGGCTGGAGTGGGGAGGGTGTGGGTAGCCAGTACCCCCCAGGGTCTCTGCATTCCTGAGAGTGTTTTATGGCCCTTGGTATGGCCTGTTGTAGATTAACCCTCGGGGGTGAGAGTGTTCCTGGGTGGCGCTCCTCACTGGCTGCCAGTATCTGCGTGCGGTCCCCTGTCCCCTGCATTGTCTGTGGGAGACTTTAGCACTGTGTGCCCGGAGCACAGCTGTCTGAGCTGGCCTTGTCCCTGAGAAGTCCTTTACACCCCCTCTTTGCCTGGTTCCTCTCCCTCTGAGTCTCCTCCCAGGCACCTCTGCTGTCAGGAAGCCTGCCTGGATTTTGCCCTCCTTTCTCTTCCTTCTCAGGCTTCCCTCGGCCGCTGCACCGATAACCCTGCATCATCCTGGTCTTTTCTTAGTTGGTTTCCCCTGCTTCTCTGTGAGCTCCCCTGAGGTGGGATCCCAGAAGCCTGAGCTGGGATGGGGGGCTGCCATTGTGGGGGGCAGGTGTGGTCACAAACCACAAAGGGTAGGGTTCTCTCAAGGTGGAGAGCGTAATCCCCCAGTAAGGCATGTGGCCCGGGGATCCTAGAGGGCATGGGGCAGGTCCGGGTCCCTAAAAATAACAAAAATAGGAGCCTTCGGCCAGGCAGGAGGAGGAAGGCAGGCACACCGGCCCTGCACTCCCGGCTCTGGGCCGCGTCTGAGGCTCAGTCGCCGGCCTGGTCAGCACTCAGGCCTGTGTCTGAGGATCTGGGGCTGTCCTGGGTTTCCCTGGGAGGCCAAAGCGGGAGGGCCTGGCTGGGGGCCTCACGCCACAGCTGGGTCCTGAGGAGTAAGAGGTTTGGCCACTTCTCGGTGCCACCTGGGATGGTATGTTCCTCTCGAAGGTAGCCTCTGAGCGTGATCCAGGTGGAGGACGGCGGGACTGGGATCCCAGTGGCAGGGTGTATCGCAGGAGACGTGCAGACGACGGCAATCGCCGGCACCTACGGCCTGTGGAACCAGCCCTGCCTCACTCACCCGGCTGCTTCCTCTCTCGGCCCCCTGCACAGCCTCAGCCCAGCACCGGCAGGTGCCGTGGGAAGCCTCCGTCTTCTCTCTGAGCCTGGGCCTCCCCTGGGGTGAGCTCCGTGTCCTACGCTGACAGGGTCCTGCCCTTGCATTTGACGGTCACAAGAAAAGTCCAAGGCACACGTGCTTGCCCATGTGTCCCTGGCGCTGGTCTCGCCTAGACTCCTGCACGGCCAAAACGTGGGACAGGAAGAACTTGCCAAAAATGTGCTCGTCCCTCCCTCGGGGAAAGCCCCTCTTCGGGTCTGCCTTGCCTCTCCCCAGCTCTAACGCACCTGTCCGCGCTCCCGTCTTGAGCAGGCTGGCAGTGGGTCAGGACACGAGGAAGCTCTCAGAACATCCCCTCGTCCTGCCAGCGGGTCACCGTACCTTGCAATTCAACAAGACACCATGGAAAGGGACAGATCGCCATCCAAAAGGTCAACACTGGGGTCTGGTGCTGGAGGGCACGAGAGTTTTCTTATCTGAAAACCCCAGACTCCCTGGACAGGACTCACTCCCCGGGGTTCCTGGGAACTGTCTCACGGCTTAGAGAGCCCCAGAGGGCAGCGAGGGTGAGGGGAGCACAGGCTGTGCTGGAGGGATTGGGCCCCAGGCCAGCTCTGCTGCTTGGGAGCCGGGAGCTGCGACCCCTGGCAGGCTGTGCCTCGTCCGGGGGGTCCTGAGGGTGCTCACTCTGGCAGGGCCACTGTGGAGACCCACAAGGTGATGATCCACATGAGGGACTTAGCATCTTCTCTGCAAGTGACGACTTGAATTTGTTACAACCATGTCAGGAATCAGAGCTGTTGGCCGGCACTTAGAGGTCCCAAGCCCAACTCTACCTCTTGCAGGAGGGGGAAACTGAGGCCCAGGAAAGTGACAGACTGGCTAGGGGGAGTCTGAGCCCAAGATGGGGCTCAAACAGGCCCTCAGGCAGGCAGAGCTGTGTGACTCTGCCCCCGTATCTGCAGCCTCCAGGAGGGACACCTGCTTATATCCCTGGCCCTGCAAGGCTCAGGTGTGTCCCTCCAGAAGGCCTGGGTGTACCGTGTGGGTCCGGGCGCTCTGTGCACAAGTGGGGAGCCTCTTGGAAAATCCCCCGGCCTTGGGCCGAAAGCACAGCTGCAGAGACAAACAGGATACAGGGTCCCCAGCCGCTGTGGGGGACAATGGCCAGGAGAGGAAATGTCTCCAGACCCTTGTGTGGACACGGAGCCTGTCTGGGGCCTCTTTCAACACAGCTTTTAGAAAAACAAATGGAGGCGAGGCCGAGCACCTCAGGCCAGGGGAGGAAGTGTGTTCTGCACACTCTGGTGAGTGGGTGGAGGTGTGAGCGCGATGGGGCGCTGGGCCACCACCCCTGGGGCCCTACGTCACAGGCGGGAAACTGAGGCCAGGAGGAGGAGGAGGATGTGCCACAGGCAGGCTACGAGTCGGTAGGGGATGTCTCGGGTGCCCACTCCCCGCTTTTCTCCACAGCCCCTTGGGGCTGTCACCTGAGCAATGGGACAGCCTAGCCCCGTCCCATGGGGGCCAGGGGACTGTCAGGAGGCACTGGCCCCCTGGGGACGGTGGTGTTTCCCCACTAGTCCATCAGCACCATCCCCAGGGCTCCTGGCAGGGCTGAGGCCACGGAGAGGACCACACTGGCGTTCGTTACGTGCACAGAGATGTTGGCACAACTGTGCTGTGTGTTGGACTGTTAGAAAAGTTCTCGAATCTATTTCAATCCTCGCGATGACCCAGAGAAGACCACAGAATGCCCCCCCAGCCAGGGCCTCCCAGAGGACACAAGCACTCTGTGAGGTGTGTTGATGGGTGTGGTCCCCTGGCTCGCCCGGTTCCCGCGTGTGGCGGCCTGGCTGGGGGAGAGCTGGACCCGTAATAGGGCAGTCACCCTCGGTGGAGGAGACTCGCCCAGAAGGGGGGTCCCTGGGGCCAGAGGCTGTGCAGAGGCAGGTGGGAAGAGAAAGACCTGAGGGGGTGGGGGATGACGTGGGGCATCTGCCTCTATGTGGGGGTGCAGCTTGCCCAGAAACCAGCCCAAGCAGAGGAGAGGCTAGTGCCCTTGGTCACACCCATCCTACGGAGACGGTGCCAGGAGACTCCAGCCCCCAAGGCCTTGCGGGCTGTGGCAGTGGGCCATCATGGAGGGTGGGGCGACACTGGCTCCAAGGGCTGACAAGGGGGAGGCAGACAGAGATGGACAGAAGCCCCCAGCAGCTGGGCTGGGCAGGATGCAGCTGAACTCTCTCAAACCGAGGCGGGAGGAGGTAGGGAGACAGAGCAGGCAGATGTTCACAAGGCAGTGTGAGGTCAGGTGTCCAGGGCCACAGTCAGGAGGGGCTTTAGGGTGGGGCCCTGACCTTGTTTTGTCCACTCCCGAGGCCCAAAGGGGGACCAGGAGAACATGAGGTGTGAGGGACCGCGGGCCACTGAGGCCGAGGGGGCTGTGACCCTGTCCCCAGCCTACTTCACAAGGACAAGTACTGAACTGACCCCAAAAGTCAGGTCCACCCGCAACCTGTGGACGTGGCCTTATCTGGAATAAGGGTCTTTGCAGATATGACTAAGTCAAGGGTCTTGAGATGAGATCCTCCTGGGTGACCCAGGTGGGCCCCAAGTCTGGTGACAGGGTCCTTAGAAGAGACAGAAGGGGAGACACACACAGAGGAGGCAGCGTGGAGACGAGGCAGAGACTGGAGTGATGCTGGGAGCCACCAGGTGCTGGAAGGGCAGAAAGGAACGCCCCCCAGAGCTCCCGGAGGGCATGTGTCCCCGTGACACCCCGGTTTTAGACTTTTGGCCTCCAGACTGAGAGGAGGGGTTTCTGCTGTCTGAAGTCCCCAGTCCGTGGCCCTCTGTTGTGGCAGCCCCAGGACACTGATGCAGTGACCGTCACAGCTACCTGTGGGGAGACCAGAAAGATCAGTTTCCACCACGCAGAGGGGCAGCCAGGGTTTGAGAGCTGCCATCCTCTGCCTGGTGGGTCAGACACTCAGATTGCTGCCATTGGGGACTCCGAACCTGGCCAACAGGTGCGTCTGCCTCGCCCCATGTGGTTACCAAGCATGTGTGTGGCCTGGGGGGCTGGGGAGCCGGGGGCCGGGGCTGGCTCTGCCCCTGCAGGCCCTTTGGGGTGAGATGGGATGTGCCCAAGTGTCTCCCATGGGCTCTGGCCTCATGGGGGTCGTCGTGACTTCAGGGGCTGCTGTGTGGAATCTTGGGGAGCTGGGGAAGTAGAGGCTTGAGGCCAGAGCCTGTGGTCAGAGAACAGAGGGTGGGAGCCCCCGGCATGGGCTGGGAATGGTGCTGTCCAGAGCCCCCAGAGGATAGATACCTGAGCTGCATTTGATTGTCGTGACTGGGGGAGGGGGCTGCTGGCATCTGGTGGGTGGAGGCAGGGATGTGTTGAGCATTGGCCAGTGCACAGCACAGGCCCCCACCCTGCCATGACACAGCATGATTTGGCCCCAAATGTTAGCAGTGCTGTGACGGAAAAATGTAGGCCTAAAATTCCAGGCAGATCTGGTTCTAATCTCATCTTCTAGCTGGTCACTGGCCCTGGGCATGTCATATTACCTCTGAGCCTTAATTTCCCTATCTGCGAAATGGGCACATTACTGTTTAATTTAGGGATTATTCCTGGTGTTATTAAACCACACTGTATGTAAAAGCCCCAGCTGACCACAAGCGCACAGTGGAGGGAGCCCTCCCTCTCCTGCATCCCGGGGCTGGACTGGAGGCAGCAGCCATGGCCCTGGGTGCCCATGCCCATGGGTGCCCACACCCGGGTGCCGGCAAGGGCATGGGAGCAGGCCAACAGATGGGGGCCGACAGGACCCAAGTTCAGTTCCTGCTTCTTGCCCCAGCCGACAGGAGACCCAGACTGGGTTCCCCAGTGAGCTGGGGTGAGAATTCTGCCTTGGGTTGGCCTCAGTCCAGCTAGAAAGGTTCCTTTTCCCAAACCCGGGCCAGCCGTGGAGCCAATGGGAAGGTAAGGAGGTAGACTCCTGAGAGGCGCCGGACTTCTGGGAAGGAGAGCTTGCGGCAGAGCGGGAGGAGGGCCCAGCTCTTCTCTAAAATGTTTCCACGGACGGGCCAATGGGCCAGACAGAGATTGAAGGGGCTACATGCATGTGTTTGTCCTGTGTGCACACGGGTGCCCATGCACGTGTGGGTTTATGTGTCTTTGTGTGCACAAGCATGTGTATGCCTGTGTGTTTGTGTGTGCATGTGTGTCTGTGTGCATGCATATGTGTGTGCACTTATGTGTGTCTGTGAGTGCATGTCTGTGTGTACACACAAGTGTGTGTCTGTGTGTACGTGTTTGTGTGTGTCTGTGTGTGCGTATGTCTGTGTGCACACGAGTATATGTCTGTGTGAGCATGTTTGTGCTTGTGTGTATCTGTATGTGTGAGTGTATGCCTGTGTGTGCACACGAATGTGCATGTTTGTGTGTGCACGTGAGTGTATGTCTGTGTGTGCTTGTGTATGTCTGTGTGTGTGTCTGTGTATGAGTGTATGTCTATGCGTGCACACTAGAGTGTGTGCACATGTGTATGTACACATGTGTGCAGCAAGTGGAAGAGGAGCAGAGAGCAGAGCCGAGGCTGGCAGGGCGCAGGGCTGGCACTGGTGAGTGTCCCCTGGCCTCTACCGTGGAGCCTGGGGGCTGGGCAGTGCGCAGGCAGGACAGAGCCTGGCCGGTCCAGGAAGGAGCTAATGATCAACCGGCCCTGGGCGCTGTGCAGCACTGGGCCTGCTTCGGCCGCCCCCAGGCGCAGGGAGGAAGTGCAGCAGGAAGCAGGGAGCCGTGGGGCCGTGCAGTCAGCCTGGCTGTGGGCGGCCCCTGCCTGCCCTGGCCAGCTGGAGACAGCCAGGCGGGGCCAGTCAGCGCTGAGCCGGGATCAGCCACCTGGTACCTGTGTCCTACAGCCGTGTGGGCCTGCGAGCTGCCTCTGAGGAGCGGAGTAGGTACGGGGGTGTGTGAGACAGGTATGGGGCACTCCAGGGCAGGTATAAGGATTCTGGGGCCGGTACGGGGCCTCTGGGGCAGACAGGATGTGGACCCGCCAAGCAGGCTGCCGTCTGCAGAGCTGGGTCTTGCCGCAGAACATAAGAACTGTGTCCCACCTTCTACTTTCTTGAGGACTTTCTGACCTGCTTGGGATCAGGGCCGAGCACAGCTGCACTCTGGGGCCATGAGGGGCTGCTCACATGCTCAGGGCGCTGGGGCACATGTGCAGTGATCACAGACAGTGATTTCAGATCTGACAAAGCACCATTGCTCTGGGACCTCGCTCCACCCCACACTGACCCTTGGCGAGAGCAGCCCCGGATCTGGACGGGACACAGGGATCCCAGCAACAAGGCATTCCAAGTCCAGTGGGTCTCGGGTGTGACCCCAGCCCTGGGTTAGCTCGAGGCCACATCAGCAGGCCCACGAGTGCTAGCGCACTGCCTCTGAGCCATCCCCAGGGCCGAGTGTCCAGCCACTCGGACATCACCATCCCTGGTTTCCTTTCTATCCACCAAAGGGACAAGCGACCCGAACAGGAACACCAGCCAGAAAGTTCCAGGGGAGGTCCTGTGTTCAGCCTTTCAACTGCAGGTGTGGCCAGGGCATGTGGTCCTGTGCACACCACCAAGACCCTCTCTGGGCCTAGGGGTGACCCCCCGGGGACCCCAGGAGCCCTGCCCCGTCTGTGAGGTGGGAGTTTCTGACCTTTTGTCACCAGCAAGGCTCAGATGTGAGGGGTGGCAAAGTGATGTTGGGGGCATTATCGGTGTGGCGAATGCGGGAGCCAGGAGCAGCCTGCCCCCAGGCTGCCGCTCAGGGTGTGGCCTCCCAGCCCCCGGGGGCGAGGAGCTGCAGCCGAACTTGTGGCTGCAGCAGGGGCTGGGCTGAGCTGGCGCATCCAGGTCCAGGGTGGGTGTGGGAGGGCTGGGCTCGGACATCTGGGTTCACATCCCACGCATGTCCCTGACTGGGTGACCTTGCGCATGCAGAGTCACTGTGGCTGGTGGCACATCTTTGAAATGGGCACAGTAGCACCTGCCTCCTCCAGGTTAATCGAGGTTGCCTAGTGAGTACCTCAGAGGGGCCTATTGTCACGTGGCTGTCAACACCATTGTTGATGGCCACGAGGCTTCCTGTGTCCTGCACTGGGCCAGCGTTTTATGCATGTGATGTCATTAAATCCTCCTCACAAAAATGCAGTGGCATAGGTAATGTTGACCCCACTACGCAGAAGAGGAAATCAAGGCACAGGTGTAGTATTTTCCCGTGGCTGCTATAGCAGACTAACCGAGCGGGGGCTGAACGGCAGCATTTGTTCTCTCACAGTCCCGGAGGCCAGCAGTTGAAGATGGCGGTGTGGCGCCGCCGCACCGACACCCTCTCTGATCTCTCAGAGAGGCTCCTCCCTGCCCCCCCAGCCCTGGTGCCCCCAGGCGTCCCTTGGCCGTGGCTGCAGCACCCCATACTCTGCCCCTGCGGTCACCCGGCCTCCCCTCACTATCCCCTCTGCATGCCTGTGTCCTCTCTTTCTTACAGGGACACCAGTCACTGCCCTAGTCCAGTACGACCTCATTTTAACTAAAGTTCACTTCATCTGCAGAGACCCTATTTCCGAAAATGTTCCCATCCGAGGTCCCAGGTGGGCATGACTTTTGGCTGTGGACAGTTTTCACTCCAGCATATGGGGTGACAAGACACCTCTTCAGAGGTGCTTTTGGTGGCACGGTCTCCATGGTCCCTCAAAGTGTCTGTTCAGTACAAGCCCCGAGAAAGCTCTGGCCAGACCTCTCCATACCCATTGAGGGTGGGTCAGAGCCATGGCCCTTCTTCCAGCCCGCAATAGTTAAACTTGTAAAGCAGGAGCCCCATCTGCTCCACCCAGCCAGCCTCCTTGTGAGGTGGGTGTGTTCATTCCCATTTTCTGGGTGAGTAAACTGAGGCATGGACAGGTTCCCCCAGCTACTGTGTCTGACCCCAGGTCTGCATGTTCTGGTGCCAAACTCCCTTGTCCTGGGGCTGGAGGCTGGAGTGGGCTGGACCCCATGGCTGGCCTACCCCGGGACCCACCCTACAAGAAACTGGGCAAGATGAGGCGGCTGGAGAAAGGTCCTACCGGCTGCTTGGGGGTCCCCCTAACTTGGTGAGCTGGCCTGGGGAGCCCCAGGCACTCGCCCGGCCAGGCCTCCACTTCTACAGTGTGAGCAGGGCGCTGCAGGGCCCAGGGAGGCGGTTTGCTGGGGCGGCAGTGGGGGAGCTCTGCAGAGACCGAGCCCACTTCCTCATGGGGCTCTCACCCAGCAGGCGTGAAACTTCCTGAACCAGGGAGCCTTCCCTTTTCATAGAAACCAGGCCCTGAGCCCCAGCTCTGTGCTCGCCCGTGGGGGCCCCAGATGCTGCCTCACATGGGGCTGTTCCTAGGAGGAGGTGCAAGGGGTGGGAGAGGCAGGCACCAGCCAGGGGGTGGAGAGATGCCCCGCTGCTGGGGCACCTGCTCCAGTGAGTGGGGACATCAGACCTGGCTCTTGAAGGACAAAGTGACAGAGAGGGGACCCGGGGTCGGGATCGGGAGCGAAGACCCTGTAAACCAGGAGCCTCGTGCATTGTGGGGATGGGTTCCAGCGGTACTGAGGCACTCTGGGGGCTTCCAAAGGGAGGGTGGGAAGACAGTCCGGGCTGCAGGCCGTGGGCTTCCTGGTGCAGGCCAGACGGGGGCCCAGGCGGCGGCACCCACAACACCAGGTGCCAGGACCACAGTTCAGCAGTGAGGAGAGAAGAAAGCAAAGTCCGAGGCCGGGGGAGGGTGGCCAGGGCATCCCTAGCTGCACCCTGAAGGGTGCCAAGGAGCTCTCCAGGCGTGACCAGGGTCCTGGGATTAGGGACAGTGAGGCCAAAGGCACCAGGCGTATAATCATTTAGCAAATGCCCTGGCGGGAGCCCCGCAGCAAACACTGTGTCCTGGACCTACAATCCTGTGTTAGCTTCGGACTCTGGAAAAGCACGCATGGTCTGGCCTGGGCTCTCCTCCCTGGGGCTGCCTGCAGGGGGCCAGGGTCCCCTGGCTGCCCTGTGGCATCTGAGGCCCCCCTCTGGTTTGCCATCCCCCAGGCCCTGTCCCTGCCCCTCACAGGTGGTTGGGGGACAGGAAGGATTCAGCCACAAACCGACCAATCAGGTTACAGTTGGAGCAGTGGGCAGGTGGGAGGGGGCTCTCTGAGGCCCCTTCACAGCTTTAGGGCCTCCTGCTACCGGTGGCACAGCCCATGTCCTGTGACCCTAACTCTGACCCCACGGCTGCCCAGTCTGGCCCCATCCCCTGTGTGTTCCCTGCCCAGGAACCAGGGTGCAGGTGGGAGACAGGACAGAGCTGGGGGGCCCTTGGGTCGCCGAGGGAGCGTGTGGCTGCCTGGCCCTGGCCTGGCAGGCACGTCTGGGCTGCAAGGCCCACACTGCTGGGCCAGCCAGCTCTGGGCCTGCTGCTGGGTGGCCCATTTCCCAGAGTCCACCAAGAAAGGGGCGGGCAGGTCCGCAGGAGGCTGGACTTGTATTTTTATCCCCAGACAGGGAGTCAGAGGTGGTGCCCCATTTCTCCGGGCACCATGCAGAGGGAACTCCTGCTGGCTGCCCCAGATGAGCAGGGTCGAGCCCTCCCACAATCAGCCAACAGTCAGGCCTGATATGAGCACGGCCTCCGTGCTGGGGCGCTCCTGACCACACTCCCCTGACACAAACAAGGCCTCTCGTTATCCCCTCAGCCCCTGTGGCACAACTGAGGGGGACATGGCGGATCCCGTCCCTGCGGCTACCCAGCTGGGGTCCTGTCCCCTGTGTGCCTCAGCCCTGTGGCCGCCAACCCCATTGGCCTCCACTCACACCCATATTCGATGCCTGAAAGGGGACCTCTGTGTCCTTCCGTGTCATCCAGTGGGCAGCAAAGCACTAATCCAACCCTGTGAGCACAGTCCGTCAGTATGTGACAGTTTTTCCAGCCCCAGGAAAGGGTGCTGTAGTGGCCAGCTGGAAGGGAGAGGCCTGGGAGTACCAGTGGCTCCACCTTGAAGGGGAGGAAGGGCTCTCCAGGCAGCAGTCACAGCTGTGCAAAGGCCCTGTGGCAGAAGGGGGCACAGCAAACGTGAGAGTGAGAGGAGGCAGATCACGCACACCAGGCCATCATGCCATGGTCATGCTAGGGCCACTGCTGGATCTTAAAGGCGTCAGGCACTCCGCAGTGTTGGCGTTCTCTCCTCCTGGCCCCCAACTCTGGCCACAACATCCATGCTGGTCCTGGCGGCCTGTCTCCCTGGAGAGGCCATCCCTGCTGACCCCTGCCCTCTCCTCTCTCCACAGAGGCCAGCCGGGCATGCCGCACCCTCAGCGCTGAGGCCACGGCGGGTCGTGGAGGGCCCCACCAAGGCGATCACTGGGCAGCTGACCCTGATGGGGAGGGGGCTGGCAGGGCCCCAGGGAGGCTGCAGCAGCAGGGACGAGGTCCAGACTGTGGCCATGAGCTCGCCCGCCGGCCAGGAGCGAGGGGGGCCTGAGGAGGCCAAGGCTGCTGTCCGAGGCGGTGAGTCCATCCCACCCCCGCATCCTGCCCGTCTGCCCTGTCCCCCACCCAGCCTCCCTGTGGCCTCGGAGCCGGGAGGTCTGTTCTCTGGCACTTCTCGCTTCCTCCCTCGGCCTGTGTTTGGAGAGAACAACTGAGCCCAGTGAGTCATTTGCCAGACGAGGGCCCAGCTCGTGTTTTTCCAGGGGCGCGCTGGCGATAAGGGCCTGGAGGCCACCCATGCATTCAGAGACTGTTCTAGAAACACCTCCCGACAGGTTTGGCCTTTGCATTCCAGTCCTGCTTTGCCCTCAGAGAACCCGGGGATTACTCGGGATGGGGTATCCCTCGGTCCCCGAGGAGGCAAACCAGGTCCCAGAGAGGGGAAGGGCTGGGCCCACGCCACCCTGTGGCCAGTGGCTGAGCAGGGACAAGCGTCCAGTTTCCTGAGGTCCTGGGTGGGGAACCTTCCACCCAACCAGCCCCATTCTGTGAGGATGAGCTGGCCCCTGGGAGACCTGGTTCTAATCCTACTGGTTGCTGGGCCACTGCTTGACTTGGGCCTCAGTTTCCCCACTTGAAAAGCTGGGGGGTGGCCTAGGTGATCTCCAGGACCACTCTCCCCACCATCCTGGGACCCTGGGAGAGAGGAGGGAAGGAGAGGGAAAGACCAAGGTCTGCCCGGCCCCTGCTCCGCCAGAGACGGCCGTGGCCCGGTCCCTTCCCGGCTTCCTCCTCACAATGTCTAACCTCAGCCCAGTCACCTGCTTAGCTGCCCATTGTCTTGGGTCTCCGGGACTTGGCACATAGCAGATGCCCATTGCTATTTGAGTGATCGATGAATGAGGGCGTGTTGGGAGAATGGAGGCAAAACCTCATGTGCAGTTGCCTGGCCCAGAGTCTGACATGGCAGGTGCCTGGCGCTTGGGGTATTTTGTACCTGGTATCTTGTCCTTCTGTGTATGTGGGGGCTGGGAGGGGGCTGTGATGGCCCCCTGGGTGCCGACTCACAGGGAAAGTGGTCTTGCAGGCACCACCCGCCCGGCTAGGAAGGGAGGACTTGGAGGGCTGGGGGTGCAGCCTGGTCCGGGGGAGCCCACCGGGACCACAGAACCTGCTCCCTCCAGACCACGCCTGGGCGGGAAGTGCAGACAGAGCGGGGCCAGACCAGCCTCCCACGGAGTCCAGCCCAGGAGGAGTGGTGAGCCTCAGGGGTGGACTGGGGACGCCCCTGTGGTGGCAGGAACAGGAAGCACTTGGCCAAGTTGCTGGGTGTTCCCACCGGACACTCAGCAGGGCGCGCTGGCATCGGCGGAATGAATCTGTGGCCCAGCCTCGCCCGCCCATGAACTTCTGCTTTCCTGGGAGGCGCAGTGGTGCCGGCAGTGGAGCCAGCTCCGCGGGCTCTGCCTGTGCCCCTTCAGCCCCGGTCTTCTCTGGGCAATCTCGGACTGACTGTGAAGGTTGCAAGAAATGGTACAAATAATTCCCATTCGCCCTCATCCCGACTCCAGGTTCCTCGAATGTTCATGTTTTCCTCCTTTTGCTGCTCTCCCCTCGATTTATTTTTTCTGACAGTTTGGGAGTAAATTGCAGACACGATGCCTTTCATCCCAAAGGCATCCATATTTCCTAAAACCAGGACATTCCCTTACATAATTACATAACCACGGTGCAATTATTTCAATGTTAATTTCCTGGTTTTAATAATACTGTTACCTAATCTACAGACCTCATTCACTCTTATCGTTTGTCCCTATATTGCCCTTTATAGCAAAAAAAAAAAAAAAATCCTGGGTCACGCCTTGTGTTCTGTTGCCCCCTCTCTGTGGTGCAGATTAAAAAATCTGGAAGTTGCTATTTTGAAGGGCACAGCTCCTCAGGGTACAGGTAGTCATGCTGTTTCTTCATGGTGACAGCAAGGATTTGAGGCAGGAATCCCCAGAAGGGATGTGTTCCTCTCAGCACACCATGTCAGGAGGCCTACGGTGTCCCTCCGTCTGGTGACAAGAGATGCTGACTTTCGTCCCTTGGTGAAGGGGCGCCTGCCAGTTCTTGCCACCTAAGGTTACTGTTCTTCCCTGGAAAGGGGCTCATGGGAAGATGCGCTGAGATTATGTGAATATCCTGTTCATCAAACTCATAAAGCCTCATGTTGTCATCCATGGCTGGTTGTGGCTGAAATATTAATTAGGACAGCCACCAGACAGTGACTGTCCAACCGTCACCACTTCTGTGTTCATTAGCTGGTTCTAGGGTAAGGAAGAGCAGGTCCCTCTCCCATCATCCACGTGTTTATTTCAGGTCGGCTCATACATCTTTAATTTAGTCTCTGAACTGCAAAGGCCATTCTTTATTTTGTTGCTCAAATTGCCCCGATTTGGGCTTTTGAGGTGTCTTCCTCGCTCTGTGAGCACGTCCTTGCTTTCTGGGACACGACATGTCATCTTGCACTCTCCCTGCCCGAGCCCCAGGATCCGCTGTTTCTCCAGGGAGCCCTGGCTCCCGAGCCTGAGGATGGTGTTTAGAAGCTGAGATCCGAGTGCCATTCACTTCTTCGGATTTGACAGATGTTTCTGAGCCTCCACTGCTGGGCTCGGTCCAGGGACGCAGAGCAAGTGAGGCCCAGGAATGGGCCCTGACCACACAGGGCAGCCCGACTCCCCGGGCCAGGGTATATGCAGACGGTCAGCAAACGCGGTGTGAAACGAGCACCATCGTGACGCAAGCTCCAAGGCCACGTGGCTGAGCTGGCCCAGGACTCCGAGGAAGCTGTCTGGCCGCGCTGAAGTTCGACACCCTCGCTGCAGTCACAGGCTTTTCCAAATCGCCTCTCCCTTGATCCTGGGGCCTGGGTGAGGAAGCTGCGCAGGGCAGAGATGGGCGCCCAGGCCAAGATGCGGACCCTGCAGGGCGGCGAGGGTGGGAGCTGGGGCCAGAGGGCGTGCTGACTAGCCCAGGCTGAGCAGCCACTGGGGTTGGTGTCCTGGCTCCTGCTTGCACGGGTGGTGAGGCTGAGCCCGTCTAGCAAAACACCAGCCCCCAAAGATGTCCAGGTCCCTATTACTGGCCCTGTACATGCTTCTCATTCAGCAGATGGGATCAAGCTAAGGATCTTGTGCTGGGGAGATGACCCTGGATGGTCTGAATCATGGGGCCTTGGTAGCTGGAGGCGGGAGGGATAGCCTTCTGGAGGAGACAGCAGGAGTCAGAGCCAGCTTTGAAGATGGAAGCTGGGGCCACAAGACAAGGGTCACGGCACCTGCTGAAGCTGGAAATGGAGAGGACGCTGAGTCTTCCCAGAGCCTCCACAAGGAGCTGGCCTGCCCGACGCCTTCATTTTGTCCCGTGAGACCCATTTGACTCCAGAAGGGCAAGGTCATCCGTGGTGTTGTTCTGAGCCGCTGAGTCTGCTGCAGCCCACGGGAAAGCACAGCTCCGCAGCGCTGGGCCCTGAGAGCTGGAGAACCGGGCGGAGGGCAAAGGCCTGTGCGGGACAGACGCGCCTCTTTCCTGGCAGAAAGGCCTGCGTGTTCAGCACTGCGGAGGAACCCAGTGCTGCTTGTTGTGTTGCAGACACGGCTCCTCCCCCGGGGACCCCTGGGCCTGCTGCTGGGACCCCCCCCCCGGCCAGATGGGAGCATATCCCACAGGTAAACGTCCTCCGTCCCACACTGCAATTCAGGTTCAAATCTGGGCACCTGGGAATGTCTAACCCAGAGTTTCTCAAAGTGGCTCCAGACTGCCCACCTTAAAATCCTGGTGGGGGGAGGGACTTGATAAATGCAGATGCCCAGGCCCTGCGCCCAGAGGTTCTGATTCAGCGGGGCTGAGGCAGAGCCCAGGACTGTGCATTTCCGTCTGCCCAAATGGGGAACATGTCCCTGGAGGCCCCGTGGGCAATGCTCTGGGGACATGTGAAAGAGGTGGACGAGGGTGTCGTGGGGCACAGGGCCCTCGGAAGAGGTGTCCAGGTGCAGGCTTCCAGGGCTGTGGGGGGCTCCAAGGAGGGGTAGGATCTCCACGGAGCGCGGGTGGTGGGAGCAGCACACACAAATAAGGCCAAGAGGCTCCGGGCTCGGGAGGTGCAGGTGCCCCTTGCCCTGGGGACCCTCCAACCCCAGCTGTGGGGGAAGGGAGACCCCGGTGTCCCTTGTTGGCCTTTAACCTTTGCTCAGACCCCTGCCTGTCCTCTGACTTTCCTTTCATGTGGACAGCGCTCCCTGTGGTCACTTGGGATGAGCAGGATCTCGTGCTGGGCAATGGGACAGATTATTTTGTGTCGGAAACTGCACCCGCCCTCCTACCGCAGTAGGAGCTGTGAGCGGTTGTGAAATGCTGGGCCGCTGCTTCTTCATGGGAGTGTGGATTCCAGATCCCAGAAGTATCTGTGCTGCCTAGTGCCGGCCCTTCCCCATGGGGCTGGGGTGTTTGCTCCAGAGTCCTCCCTAGAAGGCCTGAGGCAGGTGCTCCCAGCTCACCCAGGGGGTGGAAAGCCAGTCTCTCTCTCTCTCTCTCCCCTCTGCCACCCCCGCCCCATCTTTCCCCTTCTCCCCTTCCTCTCCTCACTCTGTAGAGGGCTGGCAGCCCTGGGACGCCACTGCCAGGTCTGCACTCATCCTGGCCTCGGGCAGCAGGGGGCTTATTCCCCACATTCCCAGGCCCAGGACTGGGTAGTGCCCAGGACAGATTCTGGCAGGAAATCACACCCTCAGATGGTGACAAGGGGAGGTGGCCCCTAGCTCTGCGGCCCCATATGGCTGGTGGCCACTGCATGGGATAGCACAGAGAGAGCACATGTCCAACCCTGCAGAAAGTTCTGCTGGACTGTGCCACCAGGGAGGGCAAGGTGCCGCCAGGGCCGAATCAGAGCATGTTGTGAGGGGCCCTTGTGCTCCGCATAGACCAGAGGACTGACCACAGGGAGGGCCAGGCGCAGACAGCTGCCCAGGTCAGACCTGCTGGGCCTGGCCATGGAGGGGCCGGGATTGGGTTGCGGGCAGAGCCAGTGGGATTTGCTGGTGGGCTGATGTGCTGTGTGATGGAGGGGCTGGTGGGTGGTCTGACCATGGGTGGGGGACCCTTTGAGAGATAGGGAAGAGGGGGAAAAGCCAGTTTAGGAGGGTAGAATGGAGATTTCTGGGATGTCCCATGGTCCCAGACATCCCTCCTTAAAATCACCATGGGGTGGGGGAGGGGCTTGTTAAGTGCAGGTGCCCAGGCCCTGCGTCCGGAGTATCTGATGTGGTGACCATCTGGAGGGAACCATATGCAGAACAGCCACTCTGTGCTGGCCTGCCCTGGGGGGACACGAGTCCCTTCTCCCCATCTCTCTGTAGGATGGGCTCTCACAGCTGCGGACACTGAGACTGGGGGCTAAGTGACAGCCCCAGGTCATCACAGGTGGTGTGGGACATGGCTGAGATTTAAAGCCACATCTCTCAGGCTCCCCATGAGCCCACGGCCCAGGCCTTTGGGGGCAAGTCTGTGAGTTGGAGGCTAAATGGGCCAGGCCAGCGCCCCACAGAACCCTGGCTGGGCCAGGCTGACTGCCCACCTCCTTCTGCCCCTTCCAGACCTGACATTGCAGCTGCTGGCCGTGCGGAGGAAGAGTGGGCTGAAGGACCCCCTCCTGCAGCAGGCCCTGCGGGGACGGCTCCGCCTGCTGGAGAATGACAGCCGGACGGTGGCACGTGTGCTGGGGGTGAGTGGCCCTGTGGTTGGGGGTGGGTGTTTTAAGGAGTCGGAGTGAGGGAGGTGCAGGGGCTGGTGCCTGAGAACAGGCAGAGGAGGAAGGTGCAGAGAGGAGGGCCACTTGGGGAGCACAGTGACTTTGGAGGGGAGGGCTATGACGTCAGCCCTCAGGGTGAGGGGTTGGGGAGAAGGAGGCCGCCCCACCAGCTTGCCTCGTGGGGGGCGCGGGGGCCCACCCTGTGTGCTGTCCTGGACCCCAGCACGGGTGGACGATGCATTGTCCCTTTCTCTGTGCACCCCCTCCCTGCAAGGGTTTTCAAAGCCCCTTTGACAGGGAGTCAGAAGGGCTAGTATGGAGCTGATCTTATTGGGGAGGACAGTGGGGGGTGGGGCTGGGCAGGGGTCTTGGGGCTTGGGAGCTGACTTGGGGTCAGCCCGGGCCAGTCCTAATGCTCTGTGAGCCCAGATTCCTTGGCCACATACCAGGGAAGCTTGGAGTTTCGTGCCCATGAGGACTGCGCCCAGCACACACCAAGCACCCAGCACGGTGCCTGGCACAGAGTAACTGCTCACGTGGGCCTCCGTGGTGATGCGAGCGGGGTGGGACAGTTAAGCGGGCTGGCTCTGAGTGTGAATCCTGGCCAAGCCACTTATGGAGGGTCAGACCTCGGCTAAGAGATGGGCCCTGATTTCTTATCTGTCAAGTGGAGATGACCGCAGTAGCCCCAGCCATACGAGTCACCATTTGTTTGTGCTGCCGTGTTAGCTGGTGCTGCTTTTAATGCCGCATCACCACCAACTCACGGAGCTCAGAGCAGAGGGGACGCTATAGTTAGAACTGAAGCCCGAGTGGGTGTATCCCGTGGTGCGGGGAGGTGAGGTCAGTCGGCCCAGGACTGAGAGCGCAGCCTGAGCAGGACGAAAGGTGACAGGAGAGCCTGGGGCCCTTGGTGTGCAGGGAGTAAGGCAGGAGGCGTGGTCAGGGAGGCGTGGTCAGGGAGGTGTGGTCAGGGAGGTGTGGTCAGGGGGCGTGGTCAGGGAGATGTGGTCAGGGAGGCGTGGTCAGGGAGATGTCGGGGAGGCGTGGTCAGGGAGGCGTGGGCAGGGAGGTGTGGTCAGGGGGCGTGGTCAGGGAGATGTGGTCGGGGAGGCGTGGTCAGGGGGCGTGGTCAGGGAGGTGTGGTCAGGTGGCGTGGTCAGGGAGATGTTGTCGGGGAGGCGTGGTCAGGGAGGCGTGGGCAGGGAGGTGTGGAGGAAGTGGGGCCAGGGTTTGGAGCCCGTTCAGGCTCTGGGAAGGAACAGCCAGCTTGTGAGCAGGGGAGAAGTTGACTTGGGCTGTAAAGGGACCCACTCTGTCCGTGCCGTTCCCTGCCAGGGTCACTTTTGCAAACTGTTTCTTTTGCGTGGCTCTTATCCTCTGACCAGCAGATGCCCCGAGGCCCCGGGGAAGGTGTCTCATCCCTATTTCCTTCTCTTAAGGAATTATCGGCGAGGCTGTTGTCTATCCACAGTGACCAGGATCGGATCGTGGTGATGTTTAAGACATTCGAGGAAATCTGGAAGTTCTCCACCTACCATGCTCTTGGTAAAGAGCTGACCCTCCCGTGATCGATTACAGGGACTCCCCTCGGAGGACACTTGTGCGCATCATGCGCTTTGTGTTTCACATGGGTGCTTTAGAATAGGTTGGTTCCCAAGGGCCTCTCCAGTACACACGAAAAGTGGTGCGTTCTCCTTCTGCTCCAGGAGGACGCTGTGGTGGGCGGGGCTGTGGATGGATGCAGGTCTCTGTTGCGAGAATGTTCTCGGCTGAGTTTCTGCACACTCTGCCACTCTGTCCTGTGTGATTTCACGTCACCACGCCTTGAGGAAAGCCAGCTCTAATGGCCTCAGTACTGACCAGGAAACCTGCTGTTGCACCCTTGGCCTTGTGTCTTCTTCCTAAAACCTCCCGTTGTGTTTGGAGGCATTCTCGGTGCCTCACCGCACCTCCTTGAGAACCTCGGCCTCCATTTGAGGACGAGGGAGTTGGGGTGCAATCAGAGCAACAGTTTCCCGCATGCCCCCGGGCAGGGCTGTGCTCACCCCTGCCACGTGGTCTCCTTGAGCAGTTCCCCCCACGGCGCCAGGCCCAGGGGAGTGTGTCCATCCGGAAGGCGGCAGCACCCCTCCCCCCCGTTAGGTGTCCACTCCACATTGAGCAGAGGAAGGCTTCCCTCATTATCTACCCTTGCCTTGAAAATGGAGGGAGCCACGCGGCCTGCCGGCCAGGCTGTGGTTGACAAAGCCTCACTCATCCCAGAGACGAAGCTTCCCTTGACAGAAGCAGACACAGCCCACGCTAGCTGATAACGCCCCCTGGGCTCTTCCAGGCATGTTTTCCATCCAGCTCGCTGCCGGCCCACAGGGCCCTGTGACCTCACAGTCTCGCCAGTACCGATGAGAATACGGAGGCACAGAGAGGTCACATAACTTGATAATGGTCATGGCCACAGGGGACGGTGGGGCTGGACTTGACCACTGGAGCCCAGACAGTCAGCTCTTTGGGTGCCCCAAGGGCAAGGTCAAGGGTCTCCCTCGGCTTGGTCAGTGCAGGGCTCAGCCAACACCCGGGCCACACAGGCTCCCTGCCTCTCTGAGCCCGACGGTGAATGGGCCTGGCCTTCCAGGCTTCACGCATCACTGCCTAGAAAACCTGCTCGTGGACCAGGCCTTCTGGCTGCTCTCGCCGGGCGAGGAGGAGGAGACAGCCATCCGAGTCCACGTGGACGAGGACACCTTGAAGCTGACCCACGAGAGCCTCCTCATGCAAGAAGGTGAGCGCTGTGCGGGATGATAGCGTCCTTGACTAGGTCCTGACAGTCAGGTGCCCTTGTCACTGAGAGACCCTGGTCCGTCCCCAAAGACATACAGGCGCCTAGGAGACAGCAGAAGAGACGTTCTCTCTTGCACCAGCCCCCAGCCCGCATTCCTGACTTGGCTGCGGCTTTGGCCTCGCGGCTGATCCCAGTCTGCGGGGGATGGAACACAGAGCCATCTTTCCTACCCGGCCACAGAAAGGAAGGGGCCGCCCAGCTGCAGCTGGACTCGCTGGTGGCAGTCCGAGAGGAAGGGCCCTGGAAATCACACATCTGGCCCCACACAGCACAGATAGGGAAACTGAGTCCCAGAGACGGAAGCTGAGGCTAAGCCAGCCTCGTAGAGCATGTCCGGGCAGAGCCAGGACCCCGCCCAGGTCCCAGCCCCCCAGTCTGGGTCCCTTTGCATTTCTGTGGATGTAGAAATTGAGGGTGAGGGACTCGAGCAGGGGGACTCTTCTTGTGTGTCCTGGCTGGAGGGTGGTGGGTCCTGCCTGGCAGAGCTACCGCTGCCCCTGGGCAGGCCACCCTGAATGACCTCCTCCGTCCCTTTGAAGGGCCCTTCTTTGTCCTGTGTCCTGACCACCACGTGAGAGTGACGACTGGCCCTGGGGGTACAGGGAGGGGCCCCCAGCCCCTCAGCAGGGCTTCGGGGGGTCCCCAGGGAGAGGTGGCCCCAGAAGCAGGCCTCTTGGCGAGCCCCAGCATGTCCTCCGCGGAGGTGGCAGCAGCCATCCTGGAACCTCTGATCCCGTTTCATCAGTAGGTACCGACCGTTGCTGCTCTGCTTCCTACCAGCTCTGTGTGTGGTTGGGCCATGGGGAGACTCCCAGGCCCTGGTCTGCCCAAAGGCCAAGGGGGCCGACAGAGAAGGGTGTGAGCCCCAAACAGACCTGGCTGTGGCCCATTCTACTGATGTCCAGCTGTGTGGTCTTGGCGAGTCAGTCCAGCTCTCTGGGCCTCAGGCCTGCCACCTGCAGGATGGGGACATCTACCTGGCAGGGCCATCCTGGGGTTAGATGGCATAGGAGTGTGTGGCATGGAGCTCTTGCCAGACTTGTTCTGAAAAGTTTTTGAAAGGGCTGCATCCATGCGTACTTGCACTGGGGAGGCATACAGAAACCTGCACAAACCAAACCAAAGGCAGGTAGAGCCAAGGGATATGAGGACAGGTGACATGTAAGTTCCTGTTCATTTGCAGAATGTGGGGCATAAACTTGGCTTGGAGCTTCCTGGCAGCCAAAGCAAAAAGAGAAATTCAGTCTTCTGATTTGCAAGGTCTGTGAAGTAATAGGCTGTGGCTCAGCTTCTCCGTTCCTGGGACCTGGGAGGAGTTTCTCCCAGGAACCCTCCCTGTGTGCTATGGCCAGCAGTGTCCCCACAGGGGCACAGAGCATGTTGTATGCCACCTGGGAAGGAGGGACTGTCAATCATCTAGTCCAGCTTCCTTTTTTTCTAACCAAAGGAACTAAGGCCCAGAGAGAGGAGCAATTTGTCCAGGTCACACAGCAAGGTCACAATAGAGCCAGGATTTGAATCCAGGTCTCCAGATCCCCAGGCTGCGGTCCCCCCTCACCCCTTGTTGTACTCAACTGCCTTGAGGGGAGAGACGGGACAGATGTTTGGGGGGTATGCAGGGCTCCCAGTTAACAGGGGTGGTGGTGTCCCCCAAGATGAGGCACCTAGGCGGGGGGGTATGGGGCTCCCTGGAGGCCATGAACCTGGGCAGGTTTGCATGTATGTTGGGGGAGGAGTGGGGTGCACCTAGGCTGCTGGGGGACAGCTGACTTGTCCAGTCTCTGCACAGAATGTATCTGCCCCAAATCTGAAATCCCACAGCAAAGACCTCCCTCTCCCGGCTCCAGGTGGGCTCTCAGGCTCCACTGGGACCCCGTCGATGACTCCGTGGGTGAAACAGTGACACCCAACACCCCGCTGATGGGTGAGTGCTTCCACCGGCCTCTCTTCCCTGGGGAAGGCAGGTGATGAGGGGGTGGCACCAACATTTTGGAGGTTTCTGTGCTTGTCCTGAACCTCTCCAGTCTGTGAGGTGGTGCCGGAGCTCAGCCCTGTCCGCAGGCTGACCCACACTCACACAGTGCGCAGGGCAGCCACATGGCCTGTCGCTGTCCTCAGAGAGCTCCCGAGTGTATCCTCGCAGACAATCCGACGGGACGGTCTGGGGGCTCTTCTCTCTTCCAGGCACCACATTAAACACCTTGAAGGCCTGGGCCACAGTGGGCTGGGCGCTGGCTGGATTTGCCACCTGCCCTAAGGCAGGACCCTGAGGCCCGGGCTTGTCCTGTCACGGGTCCTCTTCGAGAGAAGCTGGCACTTCCAGAAGCCCTTCGGCTTGGACGCCCGTCCAGCTTCTTGCTCTGCGCCAAGCTGCCAGCGTTGGGACGGCCTCGCGCACCTGGGAAATGGACCGGAAGCCCCGGGGGCGGGGAGGTGGGGAACAGGCGGGACTTGTGACTGTTGCCATGCAGGGACAAAGGCACCCTCTCTGAGGACCGCTAGGCATCTAGCCTCTTGCGTGCGGGAAACATAACAGGCAAAAGATGAATTCCCCATATGTCCAGGGTGTCTGAGGGCAGCCCCATCTGCCCGCCCTGGCCCCTACTCAGCTCTCCCCTGCACTGACCGTGCGGCCTCCTTTCTGCAGCTATGGGCCTGGCCTCAGCGGTGGCTGACTGCCAGGGCTTGGGGCCTGAAGAGATGACCTTCCAAGGTGGTGACCTCATTGAGCTCCTCGGCGCCCAGGTGCCTGGCCTGCCCTGGTGCGTGGGCCGACACGTGGCCTCAGGCCAGGTCGGGTTTGTGCGGACTCATCTCATCAGCTCGCAGGGCCCCGCGTCAGAGTGAGTGGCTGGGGCCCCGTCCCCTTCCCGAGCCCACCCCCACCGCTCCTGCAGGGACCCTGCACCTTCCACCCAGCTTCCCGTGCAACAAGGCTGGATGTGTCCTGGGCGACTCCTTGTCCCTTCCCTAGTCCAGGCTGGGCTGAGCTCCAGCTGCTGCCTGCTTGTCCCCAGTGCATTCCCCCAGAATGCTGCCAGGAGGGAGTTCTCTGAGACACACACTTGCCCACGTGTATTTGTTTCCCGTGGATGCTGTCACTCAGCACCACACACTGGGGGCTTACAGTGACAGAGATGTACTGCTTCGCAGCTCTGGAGGCCAGAAGTCTGAAATCAGTGCCAGCAGGGCCACCCTGCCTCTGCAGGTTCCAGGTGGGCCCTCCTGCCTATTCCAGCTCCTGGCAGCTCCGGGTATCCCTTGGCTCGTGGCCACATTGATCCACTCTGCCTCCCCTTCTACGTGGCTGTCTTCCTTTGTGTGTCTGTGTGTCTGTGACTCATTTTTCTCTTCTTACAAGGGCACCAGTCCAACCTCGTCTTAACCAAACTAATTACATCTGTAAAGATCCTATTTCCAAAAGGCTACCTTCCAAGGTTCTGGTAGACGTGAATTGTGAGGACACTATTCAACCCCCTACACCAGCTACCCTCCTCCATAAAGCCCTTCAAAGCTGCTGGACCCAGCCTTCAAGGCTCCCCACGGCCCAGGCCCTGGTGACCCCAATTTCAAAGGCTGCCACTCACCACCAGCTCGCCCTGAGTCTGCTGCGCAGGTTGGCTTGTCCCTTCTGAGACAGGTCTGGGTTGACATTGCACCCTACCCAGGTGCCCCTTCCATCTTGACCTTCTGGTGTTCCTGGGGACTCTCACCAGCCACCAGTCACACCTGCAATGGGTAATCCCCAGGGACACTCCTCTGGCTACACACCTGTCCCTGTGTGAGCTGTTCCCCACTCCACCTAAGACTTGCCTGACACCACTGAGAAATGCCAAGGGGAGGGCTCTCTGGCCACCTCCATGTCCCTGCTACCCAGCCCTGGGCAGCAGTAGGAGGGTCTTTGGAGAGTGGTTGGCAAGCAGCTGTGCCCCTCCTTTGACAGAGTTTAGTTCCCCTGGACTTGACCTTGTCAAGACGTCAGTCAAGAAGCCCAGAGAATGTGGGTATATCGGAAGGGCCCTTTACTGGGTCTTGTGACTCTGGTCCTGTCCCCCTCTGTGTGCCTCACTTCCCACCCACGAGATGCTCGTCTTCAGTGGCCCTGTTCTGTGTCTGGTGCTGCGACAGCCCAACGCCTCTCTGCCCAAATCTCGGAGGCTGTTTGGTGTCATGCCTTGTCTAGCCAAACGTCTTGTTTTGTCCCCCAAGTTTCCAGTATCTGTGTGCCTTGGTGGCTCTTGCCCCTGTGCCTCAGAAGCAGGTAGGAGCTGGCCAGGCCAGCAGTGCTAGACCAGCGCCTCCCAAAGTGTGTTCCTCCCCGAGCTCCGTCACGCACTTCATGGTCTGCCCATGTCCCCTTGTTGGCGCTCTCCAGGGAGTCCCAACACAAGCAAGATGTCTTTTCCTGTTGAAATGTGTTTCCCACAGTTATTTGACTTCCAGAATCCTCTTCTCACACAACCCTATTTGCTTTTTGCCAAGTTGGTGTTCCATGGAACACTCTTTGGGGACCCTTTGTCTGGCTTATTCCCACAGTCTCCAAGGGAGGCTACAGTTTCTCAAGAGACTGCTGGGGGCTGTGTGCACTGGATGTGCACTGAACTTGCCGTGGGTCAGAGAAGAGCTATGGGAATGAGTTAGTCCATTCCCTTCCCTTAACCCAGAAGGATGACGGGGCCAGGTGCCATTGGGCCTGTCTACAGCCAGAGAAATCCTAACCGCTTCCCTCATTCAGTCAATGGAAGTTTACTGAATATCCATCCTGTTGCAGACCCTGGTTTTTCATCCATTTGTTTAATGAGCAAGCTGGTGACTCTTCTTTTTCTCTTTTACTTTATTTCGACATACTTACAGACTTACAAGGAAGTTGCAAGAAGAGTATAAAATTCCCATATGCTGTCACCCAGATTGCACAAATGTTAACACGTGACAACATTTGCTTTATTCTTTTCTCTTTTACTTCTATTTTTTTTCTAAATCCTTTGAGAGTAAGTTGCAAACATGATGTTCCTTTACCCCTAAATAATGCAGCACGTGGTTTCTAAAACCAGGACATCTGCTTACATAGCCACAGTACAACTGTCAAAATCAGGAAATTAACATCGATACCGCGCAGTTATGTACAGACCTTATCCAGATGTTGCCAGTTGTCACAGTATTTCCCTTATAGCCAAAGATAATTCCAGACTCTGAGTTACATTCAGTTGTCCTATCTCCTTAATTTGAAACAGATTTTCACTATTTCTTTGTCTGACATTTTTGAAGAATATAGGCCTGTTATTTAGTAAAATGTCCTGCAAGCTACTCTAAGACTTAAAAAAATTTCTCAATTGGTGCATTTTGAAGTTTCATATTATTTAGTCCTATAAGGAAAAACTGCCTCTTCCCCCCTCCCTCTCCCTCTGTTCCTTCTGTTGTCCTCTCCCTGGCTCGGGGACACACAGTGTGCTGCGGTTGTGCTGAGCACTGTGGGACGCCCCTGCAGAGGGGGTATGAGGGGCGCGGGAGCTTACAGTGTGGAGCAGTTGGTTCTGCCGGTAGCCGCCACAGCCGGCTTCCTGGGGGAGGGAACATTTGAGATGGGGCTTTGAAGGCTGCCTAGGAGCTCACCTTCCCAGGATGCCATGACCCATCACAGCCTTTCCTGCTCCTGGGCATCTGCCCCTGGCCAGACAATTTCCTGGAGGGCAGGATCTGTTTTGTTTTTTATCTTGTGGTCCTCACTGCCAGGCAGAGAGCAGTGTTCTGGGACTGTCAAATTAGGGAGTGAAAATGGGTCCTCTTGTGAAATGTTTGCTTTGGAAATACGTTATTTTAAATAGAGCACTTTATTTTTTCCAGATTGGAAAATGTGCTCTTTCTCAATGAGGAAGAAAGGTCATTCTTCAGCAACGAGAGCCGCTTTTCTGAAGAGGACGCCAGGCAGTTACTGAGGAGAATGTCGGCCGCGGATGTCTGCACCGTGTACAGCCTGGGTACGTGTGGGCCATGCGGCGGGGGCAGCTGCTTCTCCCTTCCCTTCCGGACAGCTTTGCTGCCTTCATCCACTGACAAATGGCGACTGCCACCCTGGGCACTGCAGGTGAACAGACAGATGCTGTCACTGCCTTCGGGGCACGTGGGGCTGCAGACAAGCCAGGCACATGGAGTGGGGCCTGGGGATGTGGCCCTGAGGCTCCTGCTGCCCAAGGAAGGGCCCCAGGTGCCAGCCCGAGACACACAGACAGCCTCAGGCCTCCGCAGGAGCAGGGGAAAGCACAGGGCTTGATTCTAACTTGGCCAGCACTGTGGGGCTCCTGCCCGGGGCCAGCCCCCACCCCCGTGCTTTGCTCCAGCGGCCTCTGTCGGAGTGACTTTTCTCCTGTGTGGTTTGCCTGGGTCACCTGGTGGCTGGGTGTCAGGTGGGAGCCCAGCGCTGCAGCCTCTAAAGACAAGGCTATTCCTGTCTTACCTCCAGCCCTCTGTGTGTGAAGGGAGTCTCTGCGAGCTGCAGAGCAAAGCCTGGACAGAGGTGGTGCGTCATCAACAGCAAGCAGGAGAAACGTGCCTGGGGTCGTGGCACGTGGACAAACCTGTCTGTCAGCCGCCGTAGGCGGTGGGCACACAACCATGGGTTCATTGCTTTGTCCTACAGGGAGGAGAAAAACACAAGCGTGCATATACACCCACCATGTGCACATATGTACACACAGAGACACGCGCAGTCACAGGTATACATGTACATACAGACACACGTGGATTACACACTCACCCACGTGCCTACATATATGCACGAACACGCACACAGGTGTGCGTATATGCACACACACATCCATATGCACACACATACATACATACATGTATACATACACACATATAAACACACATTTCTACACACACTTTTTCCGTGCCTGCTCAGTGACATGCATTGCAAGATCTTTTTTCCCACTGATGATAGATTTAAACTTTTTAGACCCCACAAACCAATTTCTCTTCCTAAATGGACAAACTTGAACTTGACCTTAACATTTCAAGACTCGAACCAACGTGATTACTATCTCCTGTCTTTCTTAGGAGGCAGGGCTGGACCCTTTATTAGGGGACGTGGCATGGTGGGGGCATCTCGGCCTCTGCGTGCCTGATTCTGCGTGGGATCCCAGGGCCACGTGCCTGTGATCATAGTTCATGGCACTTTGTGCTTTACACATCTTTTTACAGCTCTTTTTCTCATTTGCTTTCTATGGAAACCCAGCACTTAGTGTCAGCCTGCTTTGAGGCTGGGGAGGTGCCCGCCCTGTGATGAGGAGGGTGGGGATCCGTGGTGGAGCAGCGTCAAGCCCAGCTCTGTCAGACTCGGAGCTGAGCCGTCCCCTGTGCCCCACTCCCTGATGGAGCAATGGAAGTCCAGGGGTGCTCCTCCTTGAGGGGTGCATCCTCTGTCCCAGAGGACGGGGGGATGGAGTCCCCGTGGGCGGAGGCAGGGGTGGGGGCAGACAGCTGTGCCCTGGCCTGGAGACCCTGGAAGACAGGGATTCTCCAGCCCCCTGACCAAGGGCACCCTGAGCCATGCCTCTCCCGAGGGAGTGTTGGTGTCAGGAATGTCCCTATCCCAGTGTCACCATCCTGGCCAGACATGGCTCAGGGCCCAGAGTGTGCTGGCTGGAGGTGTCGATTGCCTCTCTGCTCTCCCTTTGCAGACAGATTAGAAGAAATCGAGCTCGAGCAGCCGGAAGGACAAGGTAGGTCCTGCCCATGCGGCTGGGGTTCCTCTGGTCACGGTCTGGCCTTGGGGGTAACACCAGGCGGAGGCAGCAGAGCTGGGCCCACTTGGTGTTGGGTGTGGCAGTCACTCCCGTGGGTGCAGGCTGGGGCCTGAGGGAGGTTGCCCGAGGTGGGCCTAATGCTTCCCCTGACCCCCAGTGAGGCAGTAGAGACCTTGGGGGCCACGCCTCTTCCAACGAACGTGCTGGACCCCACTGGTTCCCCAACCGAGGTGGGGTATTTCTCCCTCTTCCGAGCCCACACGTGCCTGTGGCTTCCTTTCTGGTGACCTCAAGGAGCTGACACTTGTCCCGGCTCTGCCTCAGAGAGACGAGGCCATGCTGTCCTCAGAGGGTGGCTGAATTCGGAGCCTCAGGTTAGAGAGGATGCCTCTCCCTCAACTGAGGTCCCTCAAGCGTCTGCTCCTTCCTGCGGCGCTGGTTCGGGGAGACCGTCTCCCCACCAGTCACCCTTTCACAGCCCCACTCTTCCCTCACACAGGGTCCACATGGGGGTGAGCCTGGGGTGTGGACACCCAGGGGCCTTGGAAATCCCCTGGGTCGTGCTGGGGTGTGGCGGGAGGGGAGGCTGGGAGGCCAGACCCCATTTGCCTTCCAGGGACAGGGACAGTTCCAGCTCTGCTAATGTCCCTGCAGCAAAGGCCGCGGGTCTCCCACTGCTGGGAGGCTGGGACGGTGCCTCTGTGAGGCACGGGAGATGGTCAGGTCAGACATTTGCTGCTGAACCATATTTAACTTTTTTCTTATTCCAAGGCTTATAAAGACCTGAGTCTGCAAGACTAACAAGGGGACAGTTTGTTTGAAAATATTTTTTATACGCAAACTCAAAACAGAAGAGTCTGTTTAAGTTCTGATTCTTTCCTTTCCTGTGAATTCCCCTTTAATCCCATGTTTTTCCAACAGGAAATGTAGCTTGTTTGCTCACCTCCTGAGACCTGGCTCTGGCTACTGCATCCGCCGAAGCCAGCAGTTGTGCCAGGGCAGGGTGGGCAGCCTGTCCTGTGTTAACTCTTTAGGAACCGTAGGCCTCAGATTCTCAAACACCTGTGAAGGTGGAGCCCCGGGTTCTGGGAGCCGCCCCAACCTTTCCTGTTGGAAACAGTCGTTTTCCCCATGACGGAGCTGGGCAGAAAGACACAACACTCTGCCCTCTGCTGTGACTGGCTCTGTCAGTCTTGTGGGGCAGCCTTGGAGCTCCTGCTGATCAATTGCTGATTGGCTGATTTCTTGGATTCCTCTACCGGATCAGAGGCCCGAAATGCTGACAAAATCATCCAGTTGCAGTCGTAGCATTGAATGTGGATGGGGCGGGTTAGGTGGCTTTGATTCTCTGTAAGAGGGAAAGGGATCTTCAAGTGATCACTGAGCTATGGCATAGGAGGTCTCCTAAAACTACGTGTCAAAAAGGCAAAGGATAGGAAAGGCAGGTTACTCGGTAAGAGAGTTGGCCCAACAGGTCCGTACACTCCCTGCAATCGTAATTACTGAGTTCCCACTCTGTCCTAGGCCCTGGTTGGCAGTTTACACAATTCTCTGGCGCTCACTGGGAGCCAGTGGGGAGGTGTAATCTGGAATGAGCTGCACCAGGAACAGAGGCTGGGGAAGGGGACCCAGGAATCAAATCCAGACTCTCACCCATTTGAGCGTTTTTTGTGACTTGCAGAAATGCTTCCACCTTGCCTGAACCCGGAGCCTCATGAGACCCTGCAGAAGGTGAAGAATATTCTAGAACAATGCAAGACCTGCCCAGACTGCCCTGAAGAGCCAGCGTCCTGGGGTCTCCCTGCAGTGTCCAGTGGTGTGAACTCACTGGACACGAAGGAGCCCGCCTTCCACCTGGACGCTGAGGACGACTGGACCGACCCAGAGGCCCTGGGCCCGCTGCTGCTGGTCCTGAATGCCCCTGGGTACCAGGCCTGCTTCCACGGCCTGTATGACGCTTCGCTGCCATGGCTGAGCAGCGTGTTCTGCAGCTTCACCGACGAGGAAGAGCTGGCTGTGCGCCTGGCGCAGGCCCGGGCAGCAGCCAAGAAAGCTGGCCTGCCCATGGCCCTGGCCAGGCTCTGCTTCCTCCTGGGCCGGCTGTGCGCCAGGAGGCTCAAGCTGTCCCAGGCCCGGGTATACTTCGAGGAAGCCCTGGGGGCCCTGGGGGGCAGCTTCGGGGACCTCTTCCTGGTGGTGGCCGTGTACACCAACCTGGCCACCGTTTACCTGAAGCAGAAGAACAAGGAGAAGAGTGCACAGGCGGTGCCCAAAGCCGCGGCCCTGCTTCTGGGGACGCCCGGCCACATCAGAAGCGCTGAGGCAGAGGCGGAGCTCCTCAAGTACGCGCTGCGGCGGGCCGTGGCTGGCCGGAGCCTGCAGGCCGAGGCCCGGGCCTGCTTCCTGCTGGCCAGGCATTACATCCACCTCAAGCAGCCCGAGGAGGCCCTGCCCTTCCTGGAGAGACTGCTGCTTCTGCACAGGGACTTGGGGGCCCGGGAGGCCTCATGGCCCTCGGACTGCTACCTGCTCCTGGCGGATGTCTATAGCCGGAAGTGCCTGCCCCACCTGGCCCTGAGCTGCCTCAAGGTGGCCTCGCTGCAGACACAGTCCTCCCTGGCCAGCTCGCTGAGGAGCATGGAACTGGTGCTCTGGAATGCCCCCCGGCTCCACGGCCAGAGGCAGGCGGCCCACAGCCTACCCTCCCAGACAGCCCACTACCTCAGGCAGGCACTGGCCTCCCCGGCCTTGGGTGCGGGGTGTGCACTGCGCGGCCCCCTCTACGCCAGCCTGGCCCAGCTACACAGCCACCACGGGCAGCACGGGCCGGCCATCGTCTTCATGATTCAGGCGGTGGAAGCGGATGCGGTGGCCGGAGTCCACCCTGTTGTGGACCACCTGGTGGCCCTTGCCTGGCTGCACATGCTTCATGGGCAGAGCCAGGTGGCCCTGGACATCCTGGAGTCCATCCTGGATGCAGCAGTGGCCAGTGTGGACCAGGAGGGCGTGATTGCCAACATGGCAGCTGTGGCCCTGAAGAGGACCGGCAGGACCCGGCAGGCGGCCGAGGGCTACTACCGCGCCCTGCGCGTGGCCAGGGGCCTGGGCCAGCTGTGGAACCAGGCGGTGGTGCTGGCCAACTTCGGGGCGCTGTGTCTGCACATGGGTGCCAGCAGGCTGGCCCAGCACTACTTCCTGGAGGCCGTCCGGCTCTTCTCCAGGCTGCCCAGCCGGGAGTGTGGCCGGGACTTCACCCAGGTGCTCCTGCAGCTGGGCCACCTCTGCACCCGCCGGGCCCTCGCCCAGCAGGGCAAGTGCTACTACGAGTGGGCCTTTCTGGTCGCCGTGGAGACGGACCATCTAGAGAGTAGGTGCTGCCCAGTTATCTCTTCTACACCTCCCTGGGGTCTGCAGGGTCTGCATCGGGGCTCAGAGCACACCTGGGGTGTGTGATTCAGAGGTGAATGGTGGTTTTTCTGACACAGAGAATGCTGAGTAGGTGAAATCAGCAGATGTTGCACGCGCCCTTGAGGAAGACTGTTCCCACACAGGGGCAGCACGGTGGTTTGCCTGGGGACTGTTCTGGTTTGAGTTCTGAAAGTCCCCCATCGCGGGAATCTTCAAAGTCCGGCTAATGGGATGGTGGGTACCCCCAGACATACCCTGGTGCTCCAGGCTCCCTCAACCTGAGAGCAGCTCCAGGCCTTCTTTGAGCCTTGCCTCAAACGCCAGGTGCTTGCACTTGTGTTTTCTCCTCTGGACCTCTGATAGCCCGACAGCCCCTCCCCGACACACCCCCACTTCACAGAGCACGCTGAGGTGGGTGGTTACCCCAGGCCACAGAGCAGTTCAAGTTTATGCAAAAGCCTCTTGTTGTGCAGGGAGCACCCCATATTCCACCCACAAATGAGACTTGCGTGGTTCTCATGGGAGGGGAGGCAATGCAAGTGTGGAAAACTGACGCCCAAGCCAGAAAAGCCACAAAAGTGGGTGATTAGTGTGATAGCAGGGCATCTCCTGGCCCCAACTTGTGGGTTAGGGGTGTCTCTTTAGTCTGGGATTGGAGGGTTGAAGGTGCAGCCCAGCAAGAGGGTGGGGGTGAGGGGCTGGCAGTGCAGCCCCTGCGCAGGCCCGTGCAGGGAGAGGCAGAGTTGGCAGAGGGGGTTGCAGGCTGGATTTGGAGAACCTCTGTTGGCCTACGGGTCCCTGAGAGCACTGGGGAGCCACTGAGTGCTATAGCACACTCAGTCTGGCTGCATGCAGTGAATGGATAGCAATCCAGGCAGCAGGGCACGGACAGAGGAAGGGGCTGAGGGAATGGGGACAGGAGTCCCACCCCCTGCCCTATGGCACCAGGCCTTCATCATGGCACAATGAGACTGCCCAGAGATGCCTCTGTTGCCTGGCCCAGAGCCCCAGGGGATGTGCCAAATCTGCCCATTTTCAAGCCAGGCCTGGCACACACTCCTGGCCCTTGAAGGAACAGAGCTTTAGGAAATGACCGCGTGAAGGATCCCTGGACGTATGTGTCTGCCCACGGCGGGAAGGGAGGGTCTAAATCCAGACCTTCCCCAGCAGGTGGGGCCTTGACAGAGGGGTGGCCTCTGGCTGCAAAGGTGCCCTCGAAACCTTCCGGAGGAACCAAGTGCCCCAGACTCCCCCTGTGGCCTCGGGCAAGTCACGGCCTTAATAGCCAGTGGCACCTTCTCCTAGGAGGTACCCCCAGGGTGCCAGGGGTTCAGACTTGGAAAAGCCAGGCAGGGGACCCTGGAGACCATGTTTCCTCTCTCCCATGTTGAGCAGCCAAGGAGACCGAAGGCTGACAGGTGCCCCAGGGCCAATAGGTGCTCACTCCAAGCCATTTTCAAGTCACTGTGGGAGTTTGTGTTTTTCCAGGAATTTGGTCATTTCATCTAGGTCATCTGATGTGTTGGTGTACAGTTGCCCATGGTGTTCTCTTACAACTCTTTTAGTTCTGTAAAGAGACAATAATGCTCCCTCTTTCATTCTAATTTTAGTAATTGATATCCTGTCTGTTCCTTGGTCGGTCTGGTGAAAGATTTGCCGATTTTGTTAATCTTTTCAAAGAACCAACTTTTGGTTTCATTGACTTTATTGTTTTTCTATTTTCTATATTATTGTTTAATATTTCCATTCTAATGTTGATTATTTATTCCTTTTGCTTGCTTTGGGTTTGTTGATTCTTCTTTTTCTAATCTCTTAAGGCTGAGGTTTAAATTTTTTATTTGAAATTTTTCTTTCTTCTTTTAACGCAGGCATTTGCAGTGACAAATTTCCCTCTAAGCACAGCTGTAGCTGCCTCCCATAACTTTGGTTTTCATTCATCTCAAAGTATTTTCTACTTTCCTTTATCATCTCTTCTTTGACTCATTAGTTGTTTAGAAGTGTGTAGTATAATTTTCACGTATTTGTGAATTTCCAAAATTTCCTTTTGTTGCTGACTTCTAGTTTCATTCTAGTGTAGCTGAAGAACATATTTTGTATGATTTCAATCATTTTACATTTACTGGGACTTGTTTTGTGGCCTGATATGTGGGCTGTCTTGGGGAACCTTCTGTGGGTGCTTGGGAAGACCATGTATTCTGCTGTTGTTGGGCGGAGCATTTTATAGATGCCTATCGGGTCTTCTCGGTTTGTGGTACTGTTAAGGCTCCTATTTTCTTCCTGACCCCGGGAGTATTTTTGGCAGTAGCAGCTCTGCACTGCCTGCAGCCCTGCTTGCAGGAGAGACCAGGAAGCCTGTGAGTTTGGAACCTGACCTCGTGGAGGCAGTGTCGGCTTTGGAACGCCAGAAGCCGGATCTGAATGGCATTCCCAGCACAGGCTGGTGTCAGGATCGACATTTGGCCTTGGACTCTCAGGGTGTCCGTCCATCTGCGACAGGGGTGCCGGTGACCCGACCTCATCAGCTTGGTGTGAAGGTGACCCCTGTCCTGGCCGGAGGTGCTTCATGAAGCAGAAACAGGTTTCCTGGTGTGAGTGCCAAGCCAGGCCAGGACCCCCAGCCCTGGGGGTTGTGAAGAAGGTGGGCGCCATCACTTGAGCACCTGCCACGTGCCATGCACGGGGCTCATCTTGGCGTGCTCATTGTCTGCGTGCTGTCCAGCAGGCCACCTCGCTGTCTAGGCTCAGTTTCCTATCTGCAGTGACCCTGACTCACAGAAGAGTGGGAGAGGCGGGCATGCAGCAGGGGCCTCAAACCCCGCAAGCATCTGTCATGAGGCCATGAAGCCGACCTCCTCTTTCTCTGTCCCCCGCACAGGCCAGCTACAAGCCGTCCAGCGGCTGTGCCACTTCTATAGCACCGTCATGCCCAGCGAGGCCCAGTGCGTCATCTACCACGAGTTCCAGCTCACGCTGGCCCGCAGGGTGGCCAACAAGGTGCTGGAGGGACAGCTCCTGGAGACCATCAGCCAGCTGTACTTGTCCCTGGGCACCGAGCGGTGAGAGCCGGCTCTGCGGCAGGGGCTGGGGGCACACAGGGAAGCTGGGCACAGGGCCCCAGCGGACCCTCTCCTCAGGTGGGCCTGGGGTCATCCCGACATTGCTCAGGACTCAAGTCCCGGCTTGGCCTCTCTTGATGGTTGACGCACCCTCCCGTCTCTGCTTGCAACAGCTCCCAGACGGGTGTCT
The DNA here is from genome assembly GCA_963575035.1 of Avahi laniger. NCBI lineage: Eukaryota > Metazoa > Chordata > Mammalia > Primates > Indriidae > Avahi > Avahi laniger. The sequence continues at coordinate 46,881 of CAUYSK010114411.1, forward strand.
CATCCCCAACAGAGATGGTGCATGCATTTCTAGGCTGTTTGTCCTGCCACAGTGGCTTTTGTAAGCTGTCCTTTCCTGCCCTGAATCTGCACCCACTGGTCTAGCTCTGGGCTAGGGTGGTCTGGCCTTTGTCTGTCCCCTCTGACGTGACCACAATGGCCATGTGTGCCTGGAGGCTCCTCACCCATAGAAGGTGGAGCTGGTTGTCTCACCTGCTTCCCCAGGCAGAGTTTCAGGGTCCCATGTCCCACGTGTGGCCCACAGTGTCCTGACCTGGTGGGGTTATGATGGCCCCGGCCACGCAGTGACACGCCCTGGAGAGAGCAGGGAAGGAGCCACATCTCCACATGGACTTGGGAGACAGCTCCAGGCTTGGCCTTGGTTTTGAGGACTATGTGCTAGAGCCGTGCTTCTCAAAGTGTGGTCCCTGGACCTGTCACTGGGAAGCCTGTTGGAAGTGCACGTTCTCGGGCCCCACAGGGCCCAGCGAGCTACATGTGAATGTCCTCTGATACACTTGCACATCTGAGAAGCAGCAGCCTGGATACTCTCTGAACCTCTGCTACATGCTAATTGCTCCTGGTGCATCCGGAGAAGACACAGGCTGGTCTGGGGAGGTGGGGGACGGACAGTAGCATGCTCCTCCTGGCCACGTGGCTGGCATGACACCCATTTCCCTCAGAAGAAGATACTGTATCTTTTCCGTGCAAGGTGTGTTCATCCCGGCTTTCCCAGAAGGCTGGGAAGGGCAGGATTTGCACATACCAGAGGGGCCCGTTCCCATCCTGATACTCCAGGTCTACCCATCACCAGGGCTGCAGCGGGAAGAGCCTTGGCTGGTCCCCCTGAGGCTGGCCTGCCTAGGAGCTCTTGTTCTGACACCCTTGTCTGGTTCCAGGGCCTACAAATCCGCCCTGGACTACACCAAGCGGAGTCTGGGGATATTCATTGACCTCCAGGAGAAGGAGAAGGAGGCGCATGCCTGGCTGCAGGCGGGGAAGATCTACTACATCCTGCGGCAGAATGAGCTGGTGGACCTGTACATCCAGGTGCAGGGGTGAGGCGGGAGGGAGGCCAGTGTGTGTTCACTCGTGACAAAGCCACTGCTAAGCACCTGCTGTATGCCGTTCCCCCTCCCTCCCCCCTAGCTCCCTCACCCCTTCCAGGGCTGGCATGTCCACAGCCATCTGAGCTCCTGGGGGCAGAGGCGTGGGAGTGCCCGGCACCTGCTGGCACACGATGCATGCTCAGTAAGTGTGCAGATGATGCGCCCACTCAGGAGACACACAGAAGGACTTGCTTCAGCAGCACATGGCATGTCTCCTTAAAAAATGCATTTACATAGAAGCTCTGTTTTAGATGCTTTCCCAGACAAGCGTGACTTGGAACAAATTGAGAGGCCCACGCACCTCATGAGCTTTTTGTTTTCAAGCACCTGCTGTGTACCTGCCTGAGCCAGGGGCTGAGTACCTAGGGTCAGGGGCTCATGGCGAGGAGGGCACTGAGCCCATCAGTAAGCAATGCTGACATGGGCCGGGGCTGTGGCAGGGACGTGGGGATACAGGAGCCCGTCGGGTGGGCTCCTCGCAGCCTGGGGACAGGGAGGCTGGGCGAGCACCTCTGCTGGAGGAGGGCTGTGCTGGCAGCAGAACCCCAGGCATCGGCAAGCAGTTGGGTCTGGCTGGGCTGTGGTCAGGGCCAGACTGCCCAGTCATTCACTCAGCGGGTATTTGCTGAGCACTTCCTACATGCCAGGCGCTGAGGGAGGCCCTGCATATGGCAGAGAAGCCCGAAACCTCGGGCTCCATCCTTGTAGGCTGACCCTTCTCGTGGGAGACATGGGCAGACATGGCTAGGTCACATGTCACTAGGGGCTCAGAGGGAAGCAGTGGGGCTGGGGCGGGGGGGGGTGGATGGTGGGAGCCCCAGTGACGCCAGAGCTGAATGCGGAGGTCCTAGAGTGGTGGGCGGGTTGGGATGGCGCTGAGCTCTGTCCCGGCTTCTCACCAGCCTCGCCTTCTGGGCCCCTGGGTTTCAGCCACACAGGTGCCCCATGGCACCCAGGTGTGTACAGTTATTGTCCTCGTGCCAGCAGGTGATGAAGGACCCCCAATGCACAGGGACTCCTGCGTGTGAGAGAGGACAGAGGAGGTTGGCTGCTGCTTCCCACCTGGGTGGGCCTGGCTGCCTCCTAGGTGTGGGTCTCGAGAGCTTTCCACCTCCTTGCAGGTGGCACAGAATGCGGCCCTGTACACAGGCGATCCCAACCTGGGGCTGGAACTGTTCGAGGCAGCTGGAGACATCTTCTTCAATGGGACGTGGGAGCGGGAGAAAGCTGTGTCCTTCTACCGGGTGAGCCACTGCCATGGGTCTATATGGGTGGGCTCCCGCTGGGTGCCGAGGGCAGAGGCACAGCTGGAGGAAGGACCATGCACGTGCTCAGTTTCCCGGTGTTTTCATCTGGCATGATCTTGACCCCATCCTGACCGGGGCGGAATGGGTGGCACTTGAGGCCAGACACAGCCCTGGTCTCACACATCTACTCCGTGATCTCAAGCAACCCTGGCCGGGAAATCCTGTCCCCATCTCACAGACAAGGAAACCAAGGCTCAGAGAGGCACAGGGATGTGTCAAAGGACACACAGAAAGTCAGCAGGAGACCCAGGATGAGGCCGGATCTGCATGTGCCCCCAGGGAGGATGGCTTCTCCCTTCCTCTGCCCCCACAGCTCAAGGGTGGCTGCACCCCAGGCACAGATAACACTGCATTTCTTGAGCAGAGCTGGGCACCGGATCCTCCCAGTCAGGGCCAGGGTGGGAGGGGCTGGTCTGGGGCTGCACCGTGTAGCTGGACAGGCCAGGGTCACTCTCCAGCCCCAGCTTGGGCTGTCTAAGCTGATCTTTCTCTCAGGGGAAAGTCTAGGCCTAGCGGGTAGTTGTGGGGTGGGAAGCTCTGGCACATGCTTGGGGCTCTGAGGAAGGCACTGGGCATGGGGGTGCTGCCGGAGGCCTGACCCCACCCACCTTTGTTGCAGGACCGGGCACTGCCCCTGGCGGTGACTACGGGCAACCAGGAGGCAGAGCTGCGGCTATGCAACAAGCTGGTGGCACTGCTTGCTGCACTGGAGGCACCCCAGGAGGGCTTGGAGTTTGCACACACAGCCCTGGCTCTCAGCATCACCCTGGGTACGCTCCCTGGGCCCCCACCCCACCAGGGCCCTGCCCCTCCAGGGCCCCCACCCACCAAGGCCCTCCCAACCAGGGCCCAGCCCCTCTAGTGCCCTCACCTCCAGGTCTGGAGGATGGGAGCAGAAATGGTTGCCAGGAGCTTCTGGTCTCCCATCCAGGCCGGCTGAGGTCAGCGGCAGATCTGACCAGCGGGCTCCCCTGCTCAGCCCTGGGGGCACAGTCCAGGGCTCTTGTGAAGTGCAGAGCTCCCTGCATGGCAAGGCTGTGCCCAGCTCTTTGGCTTCCTCAGCCTCTTCCCGTTGCTGAGCATGAGGGCCACCCAACATGCCCTTCATTCCATATACTCTGGGTGTCCCACAGATCCCCAGTGTGCAAGGCTGGGCCGCCTGTGCCTTTGTGAGAGCTGGTCCCTTCCCCGCCCTCGCCAACCACCGCTGTTCTCTGGCTGATGAAATCCCAGTCCCCTTTCTGGGAGCCCGGCCCTCAGTCCTGGGCATCCCTCTGTCCTGGCGCCTCACTGTGCTGTACTGGGGTGGTCTGTCTTCCTCCAGAGAGAGAGAGCCCCGAATGGGCCAGGGCACACCTCGTGCCCCAGGTCCTGGCACAAAGGTGTGCAGCAGTGCTGGGATGCGTTGGATGCAGGCTCCACCGCTCCTGCCCTGGAAGGGGAGGACACCAGAGATGACCTGAGCCAGCTTGCCCATGCGCAGGGCAGCACCTGGGGCTCAGATGCAGTGACTCCCAAGGTTGGGAGGGTGCTCTGCTGCTGATGCTCCCAGGAATGGTCAAATGCCACCTCTGCAAGTTGACTGGAGCCCTAGTGCTCGGAGGGCACAGACCGAATGCCTTTTGGGGTCTCCTCACTAAAAACAGTAACCAAAGGCACCCTGTGCAGGTGGCTGCATGCCGGCACAGAGCTGGGGTGTCCAAACTCATGACTTTGCCAAACCGTGCGGCAGGTGGCATTGTTAGCCCCACTTTACAGGTGGGAAAAGTGAGTCTCAGAGGTGCACAGGGGCTGGCTAGGGCTGCTCAGGTGACAGCCTGAGTGTGCCTGGAGATAGGGCAGGGCACCACCAGTGTCCTCATGCATCTCCTGATGGGCTTGTGCCCTCACACCTGCCCTCCGCCTGTGTCGCCAGGGGACCGGTTGAACGAGCGCGTGGCCTACCACCGGCTGGCCACCCTGCACCACCGACTGGGCCATGGCGAGCTGGCTGAGCACTTCTACCTCAAGGCGCTGTCACTCTGCAGCTCACCACTGGAGTTCGACGAGGAGACCCTGTACTACGTGAAGGTGTACCTGGTGCTCGGAGACATCATCTTCTATGACCTCAAGGTGGGTGGGGAGGGGGCAGGGGACACTTGCAGTGGGATCTGCACCCAGACCTCAAAAGCCTGGGTTGAGCCTTCCTTAGCAATGACCACTGGCCCCCAGAGGCCAGAAGACAGTGTCAGGGCTCCCACACTGGCCAGGCCCCACCCTCAGGAACTCAGGGTCCGCTGGGGGAGGCTGACATGTAAACAGATGATGGCAGCCATGGGTGAAGAAGAGGGATAGTAGTCAGGGAGACCTCCCAGAGGTGACACCGAAGCTGAATGTTTTTTGTGTTTGGCGACAGTGTCTCGTTCTGTTGCCCGGGCTAGAGTGCCGTGGGGTCAGCCTAGCTCACAGCAACCTCAAACTCCTGGGCTCAAGCGATCCTCCTGCCTCAGCCTCCCGAGTAGCTGGGACTATAGGCATGTGCCACCATGCCCGGCTAATTTTTTCTA
>CAUYSK010114415.1:0-110664 GCA_963575035.1 Avahi laniger
ACAAAGCAGGGGAGGGGAAAAGGACATGTCCAGGTAGTGGTTGTAATTACAGATAGAGAAGCCTTGGAAGGACTGGCTGAAAAAAATAACAGGTGAGTAAACATCTCAGGAGGTGAGGAAATGAGCTGTGTGGCTGGGAGGAGAACACTCTCCAGTGTGAGACTATGTAACTACAAAGCTTCTGAGTTGGGAGTATGCTGGCCTGTTGGAGTTGCAGTAATGAGGACAATGAGCTGGAGAAATAATCAAGAGGCAAGCAATAAAAAAAGGTCAAAGGAACAAAAGACATTCGATAAAAAAGTCATCTGCACTCGAATGTTTATGGCAGCACAATTCACTATTGCAAGGATGTGGAAACAACCCAAGTGCCCATCAATCCATGAGTGGATTAATAAAATATGGTATATGTATACAATGGAATATTGCTCAATTACAAAAAACAATGGTGATCTAGCACCTCTTATATTTTCCTGGATAGAGCTTGAACCCATCCTCAGAGGTATCACAAGAATGGATGAATGAGCACCGCATATACTTGCCATCAAACTGACACTAACTGATCAACATTAAGGTGCTCACATGGTGGTAATATTCTTGACGGGTTGTGGGGTTGGAGGTGGATAAACTCACAACTAATGGACGTGGTGAGCATTACAGCGGGAAAGGACACGCCTCAAATCATGGTTTGGGTGTGGCAAAGTCATAAAATGTAACCAAAACGTTCGTACCCCCATAATATCCTGAAACAAAAAAAAAAAGGTCAAAGAAAGAAAGAGATGGAAAGACCATGCAAAAACTTTGGTGTTTACATAGTCATTGTAAGAACTTTGGCTTTTACTAAAAGTGGGATGGAAAATGACAGGAGAGCACTGAGAATTGGAAAGATGTGATCTGACATATTTTAGCAGAATCACTCTGCCTGACCAGAGAATAGACCAGATGTCGGGAACCTGCAACCTTAAGGCCACGTGTGGCCTTCTAGGTCCTCAGTGTAGCCTTTTGACTGAATCCAAATTTTACGAAATAAATCCTTTTATTTTTATTGATACATTTTTGTTTTTTATATTTTTATTTTTAAAATGAACATATTTAAAATAATAAAGAATAAAATAAGTTTCAATGAAATAATCCTCCCAGATCGATGGGCACAATTAGAAGATTAGTAAGCCGTAAGGGCTAAAGTGATGGCTGCTATACTCAGGATTTAGTTTTAACTTCCCTCACATAACTGGCACCACTGCCGCACAAGGTTGGTTGATGAGAGTTTATAGGGGGCTGAGGACTCCAGTCTGTTACCACCTTTTGACAACGGTGAACTGTGTTTCTGTTTAAAGTGAATTTTTTGAATAGGAGAACAGCTCAAAGGTACTTTTTAATTCTGTCTGCTTAACAGCCGATCATGTCAAAAAAAGACCAAGAGAATGCTGAAGGAAGAAAACAAATTTTTTAACAAGGATTGGGAATTGCAATATTATCTTCTTTCTGTTAAAGGTAAGATAATTTGCTTGCTTTGTGATACCGTAATACCAACATTAAAGAAATTCAATGCTCATCAGCTTTATAGCACTCCTAAGGACCACAAATATTTTAAATTACAGGGAGAGGTACAAAAACTTGTATTGCAGAAATTAGAAGATGAAAAGTAAAAGCAAAGACAATTCTTTCAAGCAGCAATAAGACCTGGAAATAATGCCATGGAAGCAACTTATAAAGTAGCTTATATACTCAGGAAAAAAGGGAAGCCATTCAATGATGTAGAAATTGTGAAAGAATGTATTGCCAAAGTTGTAGGATAAACTGTGATAAACTGTGATAAACTCATTTCAAAATACAAATAACTGCCTCTTTCAAGGAGAACCATAACTGATTGGCAGCAAAAATTAGCCTTCAACTTAACAGAACAACTTCATGTAATACTTTAAAGGGAAAATATATATCATTCAATTGCTTTGGATGAATGAACCGATACCACTAATTCAGTGTAGGTTTTATACTTTGGGTCATAACAGAAGATTTTCTTTGCTACGAAGAATGACTCGCTTTGGGCACTCTTACGAACAGAACATGGGGAATAGATGTTTTCGACAACTTTGAAGATAAATGTTGTGAAGTTGAACTGAATTTGGTAAATTTAGTGAGTGTATGTCCAGACAGTGTTTTCCATGATAGGAAAACATTAAGGGTTTATTGCAAAGATAAAAAAAAGTATTAACAGATTCAGATACTGTCATTTCTTTCCATGGTATCTTGCATCAGCAAAATCTCTCTGCTGAAACTACTATTTTAAGTGACACTTTGCAACAAGTTATAAGTATTGTTAATAATATTGGTACAAATGCAACACGGCATCATCAGTTTTGTAACATGCTGAAGTTGAATGATGAGGTATTCAGTGTGGATTTGCAGTAACATTCTAAAGTGTGTTGGCTATTGCAGGGACAGGCGTCAGCCAAAATTTTATCCCTGTGAGAAGAGAAAGTTAAATTTTATGAAAAACAGAATCAGCAATGTGAATTATTGAAAGAAGATTTCTACAGGAATGCAGCATTTCTGTGTGATATCATGTCAAATCAAAGTGACTTGAATATTTCTTTGCAAGGTAAAACTAACTCTACATAGGATATGTGACCAAAAAATTCAAGCATTTCGAAAAAAGCTATCTTTTTTCAAAACACTTCTTCTTCAAAAGGAAATTTTGGGCCGGGCGCGGTGGCTCACGCCTGTAATCCTAGCACTCTGGGAGGCCGAGGTGGGCGGATCGTTCTGAGCTCAGGAGTTCGAGACCAGCCTGAGCAAGAGCAAGACCCCGACTCTACCAAAAATAGAAAGAAATTAATTGGACAGCTAAAAATATATATAGAAAAAATTAGCCGGGCATGGTGGCACATGCCTGTAGTCCCAGCTACTTGGGAGGCTGAGACAGAAGGATTGCTTGAGTCCAGGAGTTTGAGGTTGCTGTGAGTTAGGCTGACGCCACGGCACTCGCTCCAGGCAAGAGAGTGAGACTCTGTCTCAAAAAAAAAAAAAAAAGAAAGGCAAAGCAATTAGATTATGTTTTTAACAGCTTGGAGATGAAGAAAGAAGAGGTGCTGTTTCAAGATGGTAGAGATGGGAGCATGCTCTTTCCTTCTAAGGAAAGAATCCAGCTGGAGAGGGGGCAGCTGCAGGCCGCAGACAGGAAGCAGCGAGGTGTGGACCGAGCCCCTAGCGAGGAGCGCTCCTGTGGGCAGAAGCAGGAGAAAGGATGGCCGTGAGGGCTGCGTGGCGGGTGGAGGGGGCCACGGTAGAGTCTGGGTTAGCTGCTGTGGGGAGGGAGCCCGATGTCAGGCCCATCCAAGGACTGCGAGGTTGGAAATCACTTCCAACCTTGCTTGATTTTAGGAGCAAGTGATATAACATATGTAAAAGTGCTCCCTGGAAAGGGTGATGCGATATATACACGGATAGGATTGTTAGTATAAAAACACGAACGTGTCTAGCACTCAGTAGGTGCTCAATAAACACTGGCTGCACAGAACAGAATCCTGGAATCAAGATGCCCTGAGGGAGAGGGAGCCTTGGCTTCACGGAAACTGAAGCAGCCCTCCCATTCTTCCCTGGGGAAAGAGGAGTCAGAGCTTCCCTTCCAGCCACCCGAGCTCATGAGGGCCCAGGGACACAGGCTGCACTTTCAGACACCCACTTGCAACGTGGACACTTCCACCGGCCCGTTGTCTTGTCCCACCAGGAAGAACTCCACCGTGACGGTCTTCTTCTCTGTGCGGCGTGAGGCACCTGAGCGGTGGGTGAACAGCGGGAAGGCCCGGGCCAGGGCACAGGCAGAGGCGAAGACATCGGCCTGCTCACAGACCATCTGCAGCACAGGGAAAGAGGCAGAGCCACAGCTGAGGGGTGACAGGGAGCTGCACCAGGAAGTACCTGAGGTCCTGCCCTTAACGCCTCCCAAACTTGGTTAACTCCGTGGTGGGAACATCTAGACGGAGATGTTCCAACAGCAGAGGTCAGCCCATCCCCCAGGTGCCTCCCCGGAACCACAGAATACCGTGGCACTGTCTGTCCTACCGGAGGAAGAACACCTTGGTCACCATCAACTGCCTTAACAGTTGGGGCACAGAGGGACAGACACTGGATTTGGCCTCAGGAAACCTAAGTTTGAGTCTCAGATTTGCGACCAAAACTGATCTGGGGCAAATCGCTTTGTCTCTCTGGACAGTTTCTCCATAGAGCAGGGATCATACTGTCCAGGTGCTATGGGCCAGAGAGCTCTGCAGTGCGTGGAGGGCTGTGAGGTCCCTAGGACACAAGCTCAGCGCTCCCTGTGGCTGTCAGCACACACAGGCCCGCGGCCGTCGTCTATCAGCAGCACTCACCAGAATGCACCGATGGGCTCCGGGGGGCAGGCAAGTCCGCACAAGCCGGGTGATGAAGTGGGCGGCCGAGGGGCTGTTGTGCCGGCTCACCCTGGAGGGCAGGGCAGCCACAGTGGCGTAGTTCAGGTAGAGGGGACAGCTGTCTGTGGGGTTGGGGTTGAGTGTGCTGAGGGCGGCCTGCCAGAGCTAGATGAGAAGGGAGAGACCAGAGACAGACTTCAAACAGCCTGCCACATGCCAGGAGCAGCACCCTGCCTGCAGCTGCGCCTGCGCCTCTAAAAGGGCACTTGAAGCACCCCTGATCTGCAATTAAGAAATCATGTTGCTGGAGCTCCGTGTCTTTCTCTGCTGGCACGCTTCCAGCAGTGTGGGATTAAGGCTCAGGACTGAAAAGGCCAGGTTGGGGCCACTTTGCTTAAAACACTTGAAAACCCCAACTTGTTGGGGCTTAGCCAGTTTCCATGGCAGAGGGGCAGGGGGCCAGATGCCCCAGGGAAGGCAGGGACAGAACAGCCACCGAGATTTCTAGAAGGCAGGGCCCGCTTCAAGGCAAGGCCCACCCGCAGCCCAGGGAGGGCAGCCCTTCGGACCGCATTTCCCCCACCCTGTTGCAGGTGTCGCGGCGCTGGGCCCCTGCAGGCTTGGACGGGCCTGGTGGCTGTTCCGGAAGGGAATGGCAGGCCACGGCGACCCGGCCGTTGGGGAGGCCCGGCGGGCGGCGGGGCTGCGGGCGGCGAGGCGGGGCCTCAGCGGCCGCCCGAGCCTGAACTACCCCCGCCGGCCGGGCCTGGGTTTCCGCGCGCGGGGGCGCTGGCGGCCGGCGGCCCCTCACCTCCTCGGTGACCCGGGGCTGCAGCTTCCCGCGGACATGACTCCAGGGCACGCGGAGCAGGTGGTGCAGCTGCCCCAGCAGCAGCAGGGGCCGGCTCTGCGGGTCCGCGTCCCCGGCGCTCGCCTGGAACTGCAGCCCCACGTTCGCCATCTTCCCGCCGGCCCGAGCCCCCGGCCCGGCCCGCCACTCGGCCCGCTCGCCCCGCTCCGGCCCGGGCTCGGCACCGCCCCGGCCCTGCCCGGCCGCCCGCGGGCCCCGCCTCCCCCGCGGCTCCGGGCCGCTCGCGAGACGTGCAGGGCCCGCCCGGGGCGCGAGGGGGCGCCGGCCCGGCAGGGCGGGAGGGCGCGGGCGGCCCAGCCGAGCAGGCCCCGAGCAGGCCTCGCCCGCTCGCAGGGCCTGAGCGGCCCAGCCCGGCCGCCAGTGGCGCCGCCCCAGCCCCGAGCAGGTGGCCGGGCCTCTCGGGAGCAGGCGACCGGGCCTCCGAGTCGCTTCCGGGAAGGGGCCCGACTTTCAGCGGGCTGGGGCCCAACCTCAAGCCAGCCGGAAGCACTTCCCGCCAGGCAGACGCTAGGCCGCGCCAAGCTGTCCCTCCAAAGGTCTCTGAGCTGCCCCTGGCTGTCGACCGGGACCCCACAGGGCAGGGCCGCCCCTTCTACACCACACACATGGCCCCCAACGTTGCGTTGGGATTGGCTTGGCGATTCCTGGATTTGGGCCTGCTCTTGCGGCCTTCCAAGGCCCCACTGGCTGGCATGGTGGGCACGATGTCAACAGTCACTTCCTCCTCACTTCATAATCGGTTCCTTGACGTTTGTCAGACTCCATTTGCTAGACACTGTCCTGGATGTGAGGGGGTGACAGGGGTTTCCATCCAGCTCACTGCTTCTGGGATGGCCAAGGACAATTCCAGGCACTGCCTTGCTGAGTGGGGTCCCTTCCCCAACCCACTGCTTTGCAAGAAGGGTCATCGGGCAACAGTCTGACTAAGCTGTCCCCACTGCCCCTGCCCCCACATGTCAGGGAGAGCAGGGGCAGGAGAGATGAGATGAGGGAGTGGGGCGGCTTACAAGACAGCAACTGGGTCACCTTGGTCACCTCTCGTTGGGGAGGAAAGGCCAGCCTGGGGGTGTGAGGGCTGGGTGGTGGAGGTGCACCAGGTAGGTGTGCCATTATCGAGGTCCTGCCTTCTACTGAGGCTAAGACCCAAGGTTCAGGGGATGATGACCCAGTTGAGGAGGCTCTACCCCAGAGTCATTTAAACATAAAGCTCTGTTCCCTGGTACTGCCCACAACCTGACTGCTCATGGGCCTTTGGTTGGCACTTCTCTCTGTGACCTCTAGCTACTTCCGCTCGCCACTCCTCTTACTTTGAGTTTCTTCTTCATTATCAACCTTACAACAAAAAATAGCTAAGCCAAGTCCCATGGCACTGGAAGCTTTCTGCCACTGACCTCCCAGCTTGCCTCCCCTTCCTGCCTGGCAGCCCACTCCAAGCCACACTGTCATCTTCCCTCATCCTCTCCCTCCACGTCTCCTCCTCAGCTTTAAGCCCTGGTCCCCGGCGGGGTGCGGGGGGGCAGACCCTCAGAAACAGCACATAGTCTAGAGCTTCAGCTTCCTGAAGGCAGGTCTTTTTGTCTTTTTGTCTTCTTTTCTTTTTTTTTTCCTCCAGTGTTTGGCACAGAGCAGGCGCTAAAAAAATAGCTGTTAAATGAGTGAAAGGAATTCCTTTGAAACCCTTGGCTTTCCCGACATAAAAGTCAACGTTAATTGGATCTTATTTTCTTTCAAAAGATTTTACAGCAGCTGAATGTTTTCACACATTTGTAAAGGGTACTAAGAGCGTGTATGAAGATGTATCACTCTTTTTTGTGTTTGCAAATACATTGCAGACAATCACACAGTGCTCCATGGGGGACTGAGACAGCTTGAGGGGATCCTTCCGGAGGGTGGGAGACTGAGTCTGTGCCCCAACTGATGAGATAGGACTCCCGCTGCCCGAGAGGTCAGGAGAGGCATTTCACGTGGGAACGTCCCGGGAGAAAACACAGACGCAGGTCATGTCCAGGAGGCCCTGAAGTCAGTGTGGCTGGAACAGAGGCTTCCGGTAAAATCGAGGAAGAGTGGGTGAGGAGACAGACTGGAGTCTTTGGTTCATGCCATAGAATTTGGCAGACCGAAGAGGGATCCAAGAAGCATTTCAGAAAGCTAATCTAAGCAGTTTTGTGTACAAGGAGTGGGAAGATGAGAGACACTGTCTGTGGAGAGGTCATTTTGGAGATTATTTTCCTTTTAGAACTCTTCTGTTCTGGAGAATAGACCAAATAACACCAACACCCCCAAGGAAGGAGGAACAAGATGATTCAATTCAACCAACATTTATTGAGCACTTATTACACACAAAGCAAGAGAAAAATGTTAGATGCTTGTTAAAAGCAAATATTGGTGATTCTGGTTTTAAGCCATCCCTGAATTGAAGAAATCCAAACTAAACAGAACACTAAGGAATTATTCCACTTCAAATGCCTGCCAATTTCCTCAAGATGCAGCTTGTGACAGATACAAATATATTCCAGGAAAGTACTTTCCCCTTTCACTGCAGACTTTACAGACTTTAACATAAATAAGACAGGCAGCACTTTGTTTAGATAAATTTTTATGAACATATTAATCCATGGCTTAGTATATATTTCACTGTCAATGAAAAATTCACCTCTATTTAATTTTCCTTAAAAAATGAAAGTTTAAAACAAATTACCAGATCTTTAATGCAACCCAAGAAGCAACTTATGTTTTTGATGACTCGAGACCCATTCCACACTTAACTGGGTATTCAGACTTAGCTCAAAAGTTGAAGAAAAGATTAAAAACTTCTGGAAGAAATCAGAATAAAGTTCCCAGGACTTATTTGGAAGTTTTTTAGTACAGTTCACATTCTAGGACACATTGGTGAAATTGTGTCCTGTAAGATGGCTGTAGGTGTCTGAAATGTGCATTTGTGTGTTAGTTTCATGCCAGGGTTCACCGTGTAAACTCTCCTATTGCCTGCTTAGGATTCCCCTGATCTCCACGGGGCTCCCAGATCTCATTATCTTGGGTATTTCAAAGAAACATTCACTTCCTTGGTGCACTTGCTTCATGCTTTCTGGCATATTCATTCATTCATTCATTCATTCAACATCCATTTACTGAACATCAGTTCTGAAAAGCTCCAGGCCCTGTCAGGCTTTGGGGATGCAATTGGGTGTGCGTGTGCGTATTTGTGCGTGTCTGTGTTTGTATATGCACATGTATGTGTCAGGGGAGAAGAAAGAGGAACAAATATATCACAGACATGTCAGTAAAATCCAGACATCCAGTCGCTGGAAGAGGACTGCGTCAGGGAAGGGCCCTTGGACTAGGATGAGGCTTTGCGCTGAGTCTTAAGGGAGGGGTCGAAGCGTGGCAGGCATTCTGATCCCTAACCAAGGAATTGTTCACGCAAAGGCCTGAAGTATCAAAGAACATGGTCCCTCCTGGCACCATCCAAAGCTCACATGGCTGGACATAAGGTGCGCAGAATACACACTGAGCCTCAGAGTTTGGACTTGACCTTGGTAACTGAGAGCCAGTGGAGGTGCCTCAGGCAGGCCTAATGTGAAATACAGGCAGGGCTCCCTCCCGGCGGAGAACACCTGCTGCTGCGTGAAGCACAGGCTGGCTTAGCGCCAACGACCCCCTCCACGAAGCTGCCGTGGACATCTGTGCCGTCTCCCACCGTGACCTGGGTGCTGGTGTCAGGGAGTGCCTGCATTTACCTTTACCTTTCGTGATGTGTGGTACCAGACGCGCCACCTGGAATTATAGTAAGTGTTCCCCGAAGGAATGAAAAGGAACTCGTTGCTATGAAGAGCACATTTCTATAGAGACCTTTTTGAAAAATTAATTAACTTATGGAAAAATTTAGAAACTGTATAATGAACACATGTATACCCTTCACCTAGATTCACACATATACTATTTATATCTATATAAAATATGTATATATATATTCAGGCATACGTCAGAGACATTGTGGGCTTGGTTCCAGACCGCTGCAATAGAGTGAGCTATGCCTGTCCACACGCATACGTGTGAGGATGTATGTGTGTCCGTATATTTTTTCCCTGCACCATTTAAAGTAAGTTGCACATACTTATTCCTACCTCAGTGTGTATCTCTTAAGAACAAGGACAGTAGCCCACATGATCACCATAATATCCTGATCACACTCGTGGAAATTTAACACTGAAGCAATACTATTATCCAGTTTCAAAGAAATTGAAATTTCCTTAATTTTCCTATGTCCTTCATGGCTTTTTCTTTTTAAATCCAGACGCCAAATAAGGATCAGGCATTCCGTTTAATTGTCAAACCTCTCTGGCCTCCTTTAATCCAGAACAATCCCTGCCTTTGTCTTCCATGACATTGACATGTCCTGTAGAAGGTCTCAGTCTCGATTCATCTGTTTCCTCATGATTAAATTTGGCTTAAACGTTTTTGGCAAAAATACCTGCTGTGGTTCCCACTGCACTCACCAGAAGGCACAGAATCCACGTCCCCATTCTTGACCAAGCCGGGTCTGCCAGATCTCTTCATGGTAAAAGTACATGTCTCCTTTTATAATTAATAGAATTAAAATCAATTTGCTCTTTATGATCTGTGGAGTGACACTTTAAGACTATTAGAATGTTCTGGGTCCCAACGTTTTCCCCATTGTCTTCGGTGTCCAGGGATGATTCTGTCTGAATCAAGTGCTGGTTGCAATGTGGTGATCTTGTCGCTCTAGCTTCCCTTGGACATTTATTACCAGGTATTCTTTAGCAAGACCTCCCCCGTCCCCAGGACTGGCGGTGTAATTTGTGGAGTCCAGTGCAAAAGGAAAATGTGGAGCCTCTTTAAAAAAAAAAAAACACCAATTTCGAGATGGCAACAGCAGAGCGTTAAAGCAGGCCAGGGCCCTCGTGACTGCAGTGGTGCGGGCCCGCGCGGCCAGTCTGCCTGGGGCATGTACCTGTGCATGTGTGCGCCATTAAGTGTCACCACTCCAGGTGTCCCACTTGGGCCAGCAAGAGCCCCATCGGGCTGCCTCATGTGTCTTTTTGACATGTTCTTAGCAGTTTTCGAAGACCTTTGCCAGTTCTGGAACAGTGGGATGATTCCCAGGCTTGCTTTGTTCCTTCCTTGCCCCAAACCTAGTCAGCCATTTCTCCACGAAATCCAGGCTCCGTTCAGTGGAGGCAATTTTTGGGTGGGAACCCAGCTCTGAGAGCTGGCATGCTCACTGCTACGTGAGTGTCACTGCTTCTGGTCCTCTGGGAGGACAGAGGTAGGATCTGGTCTTTGTAATCCCATGGGTTCACACTGATTCCTCTCATTCAAATCCCACACTACAGGGCTCTTGCTCACCTGCCATCGACCCTCTCCTCATGGCGAGGACCCCAGCTCCCAAGCCCCCCGTGGACACTCACTCGCTCTTGCCTGCAACACTGGCCCACAGCCTCCACGCCTGACAACAAATCGACAACATGAAGGTCAAGACTTTCAAATTCTTTTTGTTCTTAAGAGTGTATCCTACTGATATATTCAAAATTGACTCGACTTTTGTGTAGTTTATCAATGTGAAGTACATTCAGGTTCATGTGTTTATATTGGATGTAAGGGTTTTGTTGCTTTCATTCTTTTATCATTTTCTTTTTCGAATACACAAAACATTGACATAGTTCAAAAGTCAAAGCTGTACAAAGGAATGCTCAGGGAAGCCTCCCCCAGCCCTGTTCCTTCCCCCTTTCCCGCTAACCCTTATAGATGGTGTTTTTATCCCATGCGCAACCATTTTTATTTGCTTTTGGTTTATCTTTCCTGTTTCTTTTTGAAAGAAATAAGATTATATATATTCATGGATCTTACACAAAAGGCAGCATACTGTATGTAATCTTTCCTGCTTTGCTTGAAAAGTACATTTTGTAACCTCATCTGCAAACACTGTTTTTACTTTCTGGTATCAGTGGGATGAGAGACTGTGTTAATAAAAATGTGCCAGCAGAACCATTTATTAACAACAAAAAGCGTTCCTTCTAACATCAGTTTTTAGGACTTCTCGATAAAATGAGGGGGCTGAACTAGTTGCTCTCTGAGGCCCCTAGCTGTTCTAGCAGCCTAAATTATTCTCCCAGGAAGGGCACAGTGTACGACAGTAATAACCCTCATGTCTTGGGAACTAAATTCCTATTTACTTCTGAACACCAGCAAAATTATTTTTGTAGTTGCAAAAGTTTTCAAGGGCATGTTGAAGACCTGAAGCCTTGGGACTGGGAGGCTGCGGGAAGAAGGAAAAGAGAAACAATTAACAGACCAAATGTGGTTCCACATTCCTTTATGCAAACTCAACATAGGAAAATGGAGACTTATAGAAAAGCAAAATTAGGGGGTAAATGTTTATTTTGATCAAGAAATCTTTTCTTTAGGAAAACCTTCACTTACAGGATCCTTTTAAATAGTATGTTTCTCTAGTACATTGAAAATGATTCAATCTTCAAAAACCTGAGTCACATTTTTTCCAGAAACACCCTTGTGTTTGTTACACGTCTATCTGTAGTATCTGAATGTCGATCTTTTAAAAAGTAAAAAGAGAATCATGAATCTGTTGCTGAGGACTTTGGCAGCTGAGCAGAGCGAGGAAGGGGCAAGGGAAGGAAAAACTAACCAGAAATTGGTAGGGTTTTTTTTAAGGGCAATGAGAAGGAAATTCAATATTTTCTTGCTAAATCTGGAAGGTTCCATATTTTGGGCTGGTTCATAGTAATGGATGGAAAGTACTGAAATGCACCAACCTTACTTATATTACAAAGCAGCTTAAAATGCTAGATTTGAAATAAGATCACTTATCCGTTCTCAATGATTTACGAAACCTGAGTGACATAACCCAAACAGAGTAAAAAGCATTCCAATCAGCTTCGTGGTTTTCTTAACATCTTCATAAATTTAGTGATACTTAAACATTACCTATGCGGACCGTAAAAAGACATTTCGAAGACTTTTCCTTAATCTGTTAGGAATACATAGTAAATGCACACTATAAAGTACTATTTTTAAGACAGGATTTATTTGTTACATTATAAACTTGGAAGCACATGAAACCAAATAGTGTATACATTTTTCTCCCCTTTAAATGACAGGCTACTTTCCATTTCCCGATACTCTCGGGGCCACAGAAAAGTGGGGCTGGTCGGTACAGCGAGACACAGGTGTCTGTTGAGACCACTGCTCTCTGGGGGGACTGGGACGGGGCTGGCAGCCAGCGTAGGGCTCCCCACGTCGGGATTGGTCCAGGCTCTGCTGGTGCAGCCGCACATGGCTGGGGGCTTTGGTAGCTCACTGCTGTGCACAGACACAAAATGTATGCCTCCATGAGGCATGCTATAAGTGCCCGAGTTCTGTGTAAATCTAATTATTAGCATGAACTGAAGGTACTGTCATTGCTTAACTCATCCGACCTTTTAAATGGATAACCAACCTTGAGGCTTAATTGGATTTAAAAAAAATCAATTTCTAGCCATTGCATACTGTTGAAATGAAGTGCTGCATTCTCAGGCGATTGTAAAACCAGTTCTGCTCAAGACTATTTTTTATTATTTACAACTTTAAAATGGCATTATCCATCTCGGTAAGTGTTTTATGTATACATATACCTTTCCTAAACAGCCACAAACATACGTGTGCGAACACCAAGTCACGTCACGCAGGAAGCATTCTTCTCTGTTCGGGAGCAGGCGGATTCATCAGCAGCAATCTCTTCACACCAATTACAAAAAACTGAGCTGAGGATAATGACATGCCACTGTTTGCAAATCTCTCGTAGCCTCCGCCGGTCTCATCTTTGTATAAGGAAAAAAATCCTCGAGGAAGCTTTTTACCAAATCACATCTTGACCATTAAATCTTTCTTGAAGAAGGTCCTTTAATTTTATGGAAAGAAATGAACAATTAAGATGGCGTAGGCAGAAATAGCACTGGTCTGGAAACCAGAAGGCCAATGGTTCCAGGGCTAGGTGACCTGGGTGAGGCCCCCCGTGGCTTCTCCTGCCCCACAGTCGATGACAATGGAGGTCTATTACAGTGTCCTGGGTCAGAACACCGAGCTGAAACAACAACAACATTTGATTCCCTCAGTGCTTCCTCTGAGGAAAAGAGACCAAATGATGCAAACCAGAGTCCTCTGCCTCCGTGACATCTATAAAACGAGAGCGATGGCTATTACTAATGGCGGCATTTGGATGATTAGCTACGAGTAATTATAACGTTATAGTTGACAAACAGAAAATGCTAAGCCCAGTGGTCTATTTTAACTGACC
Source organism: Avahi laniger (assembly GCA_963575035.1). Classification (NCBI taxonomy): domain Eukaryota; kingdom Metazoa; phylum Chordata; class Mammalia; order Primates; family Indriidae; genus Avahi; species Avahi laniger. The sequence continues at coordinate 13,574 of CAUYSK010114415.1, forward strand.
CCGATTTAAATGTGCGTGGTGTTGAATGGAGCCCCATCGAAATGGTCCGTTTTAGCCAGATTATGGCGCTGAAGTGGAGAACCGCACAATCACCCAGTGCATTCAGGACAGTCCAGAGAGCTAATTTGGACAATTGGACAAATGATTATTTTCTTTTGCCTCAATTGACCAGATAATTGTGCATAAGTCTCTGCCATTTGACTCTGTGGAATGTGCCTTTGTGTAGTAAGAAAACCCAGACGTCTGACCCAGGGTGGTGTGGAGTTGGGGACAAGATGCCCACAGCTGATGCCCACCGTCTAACTCGTGAGTCCTAAATCGGAAACATTTTCATACGAGCTAAAAAATCTCCGCATGCCACCTGGGCCCCCATTAGTTGATTCTAATACCTGCCCTTTTGGAGGAGGTTGTTTTCCCTCAGTTTCAAAAGGGAGTTAAACAAAAATATCAGGCAACGAGGTTAGAGGTGGCATCTGGGTGGTCAAAAAATTTGGAAAGGAAATTAGCTTTTAAGGGCTAATGTACCCAAAGATGTACAATTTTAGGCACACATTTATATGTATGCACCGTTCTAAATTCTGAACTACAGCTAACATCAGATCTGTTAACCAAGACTGCCCACCTAAATCTTAGAAGAGATGGAAAGTTACCATAACTACTCAGTGAATTAGAACCACTGAGAAGCAGGAATTCTTGGTGTTGACCTGTGTCTTCCCCACACCCAACCAATGAACATTCCCTTCTGTGAAAAGTTCTCTCCATATGGTTCCCACGTTTGACTAAAGTAAGGGATCCTAATGATCAAAATTAAGGCAGCATGTAGAATAACATGCTGTCCTATTAAATTCAGATACAAGCTGTGCTGGGCTAGGTAAGTTGTCTCGCTGTGGTACACAGCTATGGCAGACAGGCCAGGAAGAATTCTAGATTGCTCAAATTTTTGGTTATGATCAGACTTCTTAAAGGATGTTCACTAAAATTAGCAGAGCAAATCTGTATCCAGCCTGTTTTCCTATAGTCAAGGTAATCATTCAAAGGGACACGGAAAGGTCCACCACTTCCAGGTCTCCAGGCAAGTCACACCTCCAGGCCAGGGTCTGAGTCTTCGTGGCTCTTCACTCAGCGGTGACGTCTCCCACTGGATCCACACACTCTTGTGGCGCCATTTCATGACTGGGCCACCAAAGACTCAGTTAGGAACATAACCCAAGAGGTTACCAATCAAGAACTGCACATACTGTACAGTTCACACGTGTGTTGCACCCTTACGCAGGCAGTCCCCCTCAGGACAAGGGACTTCTTCAGTATTAATATTACCACTGCTCAGAATGTTCTTGAGCCCTACGGCAAACATCTATCCTTTGAGGGTGGTGGATTTGATTCTTGGATAGAGCCAATAGCTGATGTGCAAGTTGGGGAGATGCATTTTGAGTCAAAAAACAAGGCAAGAGCACAATAGGAGGACGCTGCTTTTGCGTGGTTTGTCAATAGGCTTTGAGAACTGCCACCAACAACGGTAGCATCTCAGGACTAAATATCTGACGTGCAACGGGACTACCTGGAACAACTCCTATTTTTGTATGCATCACCTCTGTGGTTTAGCTAAATAAAATATATATCCCCATCAAGCCTCGATGACCATATCAGCCACCAGGTGTACATATGTGAAAGCCAAGCATCACGACAAATGGCTGGCCCAGCCTTTGAGGAGGACCCCCACACTTCCCACACACATTTGAGGGGAAATGCAGTGTTGGCTTTGTGTTCAACTGGCGAACACTATCCCTAAAGTTTTTGGTGTAATAGGACAGGAAACACTCAAAGTCATTCAGAAAGTCAAGTCTCCTGGAGCCTGTGTGTAAGAATTATTAATACTTCTCAACACAGCACGAGGAGCTTTATGTCAAGATTTTCAAATGTTTCTTGGTATGTTTTCATAAGAAAAATAATTATCTACCTTTTAGGCAGTTTCCCTTTTTGTATATTGGATAGCAAATAGACGGGTCCCTGTGAAAGTGTCCACTAGACAGATCAACTTTCAGACAGAGACACCCTCAGGCACAAAACAAGCACTCATTGGCCCAAAAGATCACAAAATTGGTTGGGACCTCCCCTAACACAATGCGTCCGAAGTTAAAATTAATACTAGGATTGCAGGATGTTCTTTAATCTGTATGATTGCTTTATTGTACAAAAAGTTTCCAGTAACAGTAAATTAGTTTTAAAAATGGACAAAAAAAGTCATTTTGGATAGAAGCGCTTCACTAATTGCTTTATTTAATCATACAAGGAAAAAAGTCTTAATCTGACCAATTAGGTTGGAAGGGTTTTATTACCTTTAAGAAGCCATTAGCTAGGATAAAACACTGAAAGCACTTGTGTCAAAACAAATAAATAATGCTCTCTCAATTAGCAGAGAAAGCGGTAAATCTGTTAAATTAGAGACACACACTGCTTCACACGGCATGGCCCAGCCAGCACCACCAACTCCCAAAATGAACAAACAAGAGACAGCAGTTTTCAGTTACAATCTCAGGAAAGATCGGGACTTTGGAGAACAGAGGGTAAACGTTTCTGTTTTGCCTCCCAGCTCCGCTCAAGCAGAGCCACCCCGGGACACTTTAAAGGGGGCATGTGTCCAGAAGGACCCTTCCCAGATGGGCCTCTTCCCCAGGGCACATCCCAGGCCAGGGAGAGACCGGACCGGGCAATCATGACCCCCGCAGCCCAACAGAGACCAGAAGAGCACGACACGCCCATGGGTAATGGCTGTCGGCAGGGAAAGGAACCCACCTTGTTCAGAGGAAAAGAAACCCTGAGGTACCAGGACATGATTATTTTCTCTTACCTCCTCAAATGCTACCGATCTTTCCCCAAGTACAGGCTCAAAAGAAAAATACAGTGGTTTGAGGAACTCAGCAAGTCAGTACCCAGGCTCTGGGGCCAGCTCTAGGCTGTGTCTATTCGTTTCCTGCCCGGGGATACCAGTCATCGCAGCAGACAGCTTTAGCTGGGACTGCACTGGTTTTAGGCAGAATGAGACAGTTCCCTCATCCCAACATGAGATCCTTAAGATAGTTTCTAATCAGATCCATCATTCTACCCAAATGGGGTGGGGGACAAAAACCAACTCTAATCACCCTATTCGATGAAAATAAATGTAAATAAATGGTGATCCTTTCTTAAAGGGTCACTTCCCTTCAAGGGCAAGACTCAGCGTTTTGAAAAGCTTTAATAAGAATCCAGTATTACCCCTGTAGACTGTTTTTGAGGCAATTCCCTCAAGCTGTACAGCCCCATTCCCAAGCAGCAGGTCTAACTACCCACGGTTAAAGTCTGCTAAGACTAAAGAATGCCCACAGTAACCTCAGGATTGAAGCCCCACGTTTCAGAGGTGACTGAGGAGTCACTGGGTTCTTATTCTCTGACCCTCTTTCCTAAGAGATGTTTGTCACGGAATACCACATTGTTTCCTGAACTGACACTGTTAGGTCATTGTCATTCTACAAGGTCATTGTCATTCTACAGCCACATTGGTAAGAAGAAAACCAGTGGCTGCCTGGAGGCATCAACTTGGGAAGGAAAGGCTGGGGCAGAGGTTTGAGTGTTAAGCCCAAGACCTGTTTGGACAACTTGAATCTCTGGACTTGAGTTTAAATTTCCAGAAACAACCTCAAAGTCAATTCTAGAGAAACATTTTATGTGACTGGTCCAAATAAAATGTAACACATTTAATGAGGTCATGCTCTTCTTAAACTTTTAAAGGAAGCAAAAACAATGGAAAAGCTATCAAAAATTACACAAAGACCATTCAAATTATACTGGTGTCAAAACAAGGCCAATAAAACATAAACAACTTCAGTTTTTAAAGTCATCACTTTCCACATTATTCTACGGTTCCAGCAATATATTCAAGCACCATATTGATAATAGGCAGGTAAATGACAAAAGGCCTGATCCACATTCACACAAACATGGCGTTTCCCAGTCAAGATTTCCACAACCTCGGGAATATGGCTACTTTCTGGGCATTGCTAAGTAGCAATGGAAGAGTCAATAAATCAAGTCAATGGCAGAATATTTTACTTTGAAATGGAGTGATGTTTGGTTAATAATTTGAGATCCACTAATCCTAAATGGGGTGACCCATTTAAAATGGCCTCTGTGTAAATTCACAGTTCATTAAATGGAGTCTGGTTTGAACAGGTCATTATGTAGTTAGCATATAAGTAATGGGCTGAGTAGGATGGCTGCGGATACCCAGGGGCACACTGGCTTAATCTGGTGACTTTCATGACACTGTCAAGCTTCCTAAATGTGAGGTTCATTCAAATCACCAACTTTTAAATTTAGGTGGTTTTGTTTAGTAAACCCTTTTGGTTTCAGAAAATGCAGTGCAAAAATTTTAAATGAGGAATATTCCACTTAAAATTAATTTAAACTTATGAAGCTGTTTTAACTGGCCCATCTAAATGTGTTAATTAACATCAATGATGGTTTCTTATTTTTCACACTTTGTTACTCTGATCATTAACAGTGATGGAAAAGCTAAATTAAGTTAATGGGGAACGGATTATAAATTCTTAAAGGACTTCTTAGTTTGTTTTCAACTGGAAAATATATAGAGAAAGATGAAGAGGCATTTTTGCCTCTACTCATAAATTTTTGGTACCAAATTTCTTAAAAACCAGATGGTTTTAAAAAAATTTTTCCAAAAATCATTTTAACATGCTGCTCAGACATGACTGCTAAAAAAATAGCATATAGACATATAATACTGAACAGCTTCTACAGTGCCTGTAAACTTTCAATTCATTTTCTCTTCCTAAAAAAAATATATATTAAAGCTGATCATAGAACTGAATCTCTATTCTGCAACAGTACCAAAGGTCCTTAAATTCTCAACAAAGAAGGAAAAACGAAAGCTCATTCCCCTTGCTTGAGTGGGACTATGAAGAGGGGTCCATGGAAAGGTCCTCTGCCCCGATGCCCGAGGGTCCCTCGTGGCTGCACCTCTGCAGGCAGCTGGCGGGGTGCAGGCTGGACCTCTCACGCCCGCGACACCCATACATGCGACACACATGAGAACCCAATGCTACTTAGCGAGACTTCACACCGACGAGGACAACAATGAGGACAATGATGATGACAAATAATACTAAAATCACAAGCATCTTCCGATTCTTCTTTTGATACTGTTCTGCCTACAAAGAGAGAAAGGAAAAAAGGCAGTCATTTTCCCAAAAATACCAAATCAAGTCTCACTCATTTATAGTTTGAGGCTTCTGGACTTATCTGCGCAGTAACTGACATCTCTGCTACAAGCTACGCAATTATAATCCCTCCATGAATTCAAGAGAATTCAATCACCGTTAGTGGAAGAGTTCCAGGATTCTGGAGCTGCCTATTTACCTTGGACTTAGGAATGAACTTGTTGGAAATCCACCGTTAAAACAAAGGCTGACAGAGAAGTCAAAGATTATGTTTCCAGATCAAGGGGGAACTGTGTTCCCCCTCCTTCCACTCCCGCAGACTGTCGTGACCCACCCTTGCAATGACAGCCACCTATTGCTGGGCACCATTCCTTGAATGAATGCAGTCTCTTTCACTATGAAATGAAACTGTCTCGAGTTACCATACCAGTAGGTATGGAACAGATAGTCCCAAAGAGGCCCATTTTCTACCTCCCCTACGTTTGGAAACAAGAACAAAACTCATCCTTTCAAATAAAAGCAGGTACATGTATGTGCCCCATCAGTGTGATATGCAGAAAGAATACAACTGTGGCAAGTCCTCCCAGCATTAATAATGACACAACAGAGGAGCTTCCAAAGCTCAACCTGGGGACAAGGCCCCACCCAAACACTGCACCCTGGAAGCTTGGTGGGAGCACCAGGAATTCCATCACACCTGTGGTACAAACATGCCTAAGTGCTCCCACATTGCCGGTGATGTACACAGAACACTAAGAAAGGAGGGCTGGGGAAGAGGAGAGTTACAGGGTGTCCCTAAGCACGCCCGGGGACAGCAAGCCCTGCCCTGCTATGGATGCTGCTATTGTAGACAGCTGAACGTCAAGACCTGGCAAAAATAACCAGTCTCTCCTGTTCTAGCTCCATGACCCCCAACCTTCTGACTGGTAGCTTTGTTTCTCGTATGAGTCCACCTGCCCACCTGGAGGAGCCCCCCCCATCAGCCAGGAGGAAACGTCAGGACAGGTAAGGCCATCTTGAGAGTCTGGTCAACGTGAGCAACTCCCAAGGCTCGGTCACCCTTAGAGGAGCCTGCTGCCAAGGAGACGGCCAGCTGTGCTACCAACAGCGTGGGACTTGAGAGAGATGACGGCGCATGCTTACTTTTCTAATAAGTAACTCAGAACACTAGGGAGGCCAATACTAAATAATATACTTTGAAACCTCTCAAAATGATTTATAAAGTAGAATCTAAAACAAAATTTTTAGTTCCCACTAGATTTGTTCACTCCTGCAGAGAAAGCTTTTCCCTTTATCTGTGTTATATTACAAAACGTGTTTCACTAGTTTTTATTTAGGAAACTTCAAAACCAATGCATAATTCAGCAGCATATCAAAACCTGGGCATTATAGAGTGAGAAACTAAAGTTAGTTTTCACTTTAATATACAGAGCTTGGCAAACAAGTTAATCTAAATGCTTAAAAACCCTGTGCAGACACAGGGTAAGACTTCTCTTTCCCATTACGATGGAGTCTCATTCCCACTAGGCACGTGGCAACAAGCCCGCTGAAAAGACAGTTAAGGGTTTCTGGTCAGACTTGTGCAAGGTCTGACTTTTTGTAAACCTGATACTATTATTAGATGGGGCTATCTCTGCTATGGGAAGTGACTGGTTTCAGAAAAATAGCACAGTAGAACATTAGTGAATTGGAAAAATGCTCATTATATGGCTAGAAACACCACTGGGTCTCAAAGATACAAGAAAATGGACATAATTTATTTTATTTGTGAAGCATTATTATATTCCTTTTAAAGAAAATATGTACTCAGTTAGTTACATATGAGAGCCACTCAGCAGTTTATGCATATGTTTCTCATAACTGATTACAAGATTTCTAAGATGCTTCCTAACTATTTTTTAAAAAGAAATGAACAAATATCATGAAAACATCCCTGAAATAGCCACCTTATTGGCGAAGAATAAGAGAGCGTCTACCCTCACTTCAACCAGTTTCTCTTCTCTCAAGGTAATACACAGATACGGTGTGGTAATTAAAGAGAGAATTAGATTTTTATCTTCTCCAGAATAATTCTCTACTAACAATTCATCAGAAATGTGTCACGACAAGAGACACCTGAGTCAGCAGCAACAAGCAGACAGATTTCTCAACATACATTTTAGCAAATGCCCATTCAATGGATTTCTTAAAAAAAGAAGACTCAGAAAGGATGAAATATTTTCTAAAAGGAAGAAAACCCCAATCCCTTTAGAGTTTACTGTTACAAATGGGAGTTCTCAGAAATTCAGACCTAAGCGTGAGGTACACTTAGAATCTCTAACTGCAGTAAAACGGCAACAGCCCACACAGTCAGCTTTAAATAAAATGACGTACATTTTCACACTACTGTATTGAGTAGTGTAAACAAGGATGCTGAAGACAGTTACGACAGAGGAGAACTGTCTTATGAATTCTTGATATTTGATGATAGCTCCTAAAATTCTCAACTATGGAAAGATATGTTATTACCTTGTGAAGCTGTTTCAAGCCATCTTCGGTTTTGATACAGGACTGTTCAACATTATAATCAATCCTATCAAGGACTGTACCCTGGGTAATAAGTGACAGTTATAGACAATCAATAACCGCAACTGGGAAAACCGAACTTCAAAAATGAAATATGCAAATTATAGACATCACCATCCACGGGATTATCTGTTTTACTTAACTGTGTCATAAAGGTGCACACTGAGCCTCTGGAACCCGTTCTCGAGCAATATTAGGCACTCAATGGCAGAGTGTTGTGTTAGTTGCAATAAAGTCTAGCTCATGAGAAAGAAAGACAAACTGAAGTTTCTTTTTTGGATTTAGCCCCTATAGGATATGCCATATTCAGATTTACTGGGGCTTTAAAAAATATATGGTTCAGTGGAAATAGCTCTGAATGACAAAGGGCTAGCCTCTGTGCCCATTTGCTGCTTACTACTTGGATTCAAGTAAGCAGAGAATGGCAGCTAAGCTCACCCCAGTTATGATCAGACCTGCAAATTGACTATCATGTCTGTAAACGTGAACACAGGTCTCCATGGGTTACAGCAGAGAACACTAAACTCCAATCCACCATCTAAAATTAAAAATTTGGCCTCAGGAGAATTTTGTAATTGTTTAATCTCTTAGTTCAAATAGGAAGAAAGGAACGCTAGGCTATAAGGAAGAACAGGGCTTTTATTGGAAACATGCTAGATTAGAAGAGATAGTAGTTCATGGGGAACCGCTGGAGTAATTAATGTAACTGGATCTTCATGGCCTGAACACTCCATTCTGCAGTTGGTTTCAAGGGATTGGGACCCAAATCCCTGCTGGCAAGATAATAAAATGCCCTAATCAGATTTTAACAGTGAACAACAATTTAATTCCCCTTGAAAGCTAGTGGTTCCAATCGCCATTACAAGATAACCTGCCAAAATTAGAAGGGAAATCTTATATATTGCCAGAACACTGCTGAACTTGGTCAGAATCAACCAGGACTCCAAAGTAGGGAGCTCACATGAATGCCCTTGGGGCATGGGCAGAGAATATTAGAACAACTTCTTATTTTTTATCTAAAAAAGATTTATTAATATTTTTACAGGGAAAGACAATGCCTATATATGCTATACATAGTACAGTATATAACTGGTAAATACATAAACATACTGGTTGAGTATCCCATATCTGAAATGCTTGAGACCAGAAGTGTTTCGCATTTTTCCAGATTTTGGAGTATTTGCATATACATAATTAGATGTTTTGGGGATGGGACCAAAGTCTAAACATGAAAGTCATTTATGTTTCCTATACACTTTATACACATAGCCTGAAGGTAATTTTATCCAAAATTTTTAATAATTTTGTGCATAAAACAAAGTTTTGACTACAACCTGCCACATGGGATCAGGTGTGGAATTTTCCACTTGTGTCATCATGTCAGCACTCAAAAAATTTCAGATTTTGGAACATTTCAGATTTTCAGATTAGGGACACAACCTGCATATACATTTATTTGTACATACAAAAGTGTGCACACACTCTCACACACACATTGGGGGAATAGTCTTAATTTTTTTTCCTGAAAGGTGTACAGGATCAAAGAATTTGGAAAAGGACCAGATATTACAGTAGGAAAACCCAATGATGAGGAAGCTCACATACCTGTTCTACAATCATCGCTCCTAATTCCCTAAATATTTCATTCAAGTCAGAAATGGACTGCACGATCTGGCGAATCTCTCGCTCCCTCTCTTCCACCATCAGTGTATTCTGTTCCACAAGCACTAACTGGTCATCTGTAAAACCCTAGCAAAATGACAGCGCAGAATTTGTAAGTTAGATTTTTTTCTCTCTCAGGAAAGCTATGGTATACCAGTTTAGATATAATTTGAAGAAAATGAATTCTGAAAATATTTCTTTAAAGCATATAAACCATAAATTAGCACTTATTTTTCCCTAACAAGAAAGATCCAAATCCCCCAAACCAGCAAGATCTAAGGCATGTGTCCCCCCAAAGTGGGGGACACAGAGCGAAGTCTATGTCTGCAGCTCTGCAAAGACAGAGGAACAAAACCTCCAGGGATGACCCTAAGGCCTCTCTGGGTTCTTCCCAGGAAAGTGGGGTACAGACAACTTTCCTGAAGGTTCTGGAAAGCAGATAAAAAGGTTTCCCTGTGGTCTTTGGAAAGGAAAAAACAGTATGGCTATTCTTCTACCTGCTGCAAAAACTACTTGATGGATAGACAAGCTAGCAGCACCGGTCCATTTGCATTGCAGAGAAGTTAGAGGTCTAGGAAGAGAAGGAAACAGAATGGAGCGTAAATGGACAGCAGTCAACTCTGCAGCCCCTTCACATACCCGATCGTAAAGAGTATTATCGTCTCCATCATCCATTAGTGGTACTGATGTATCAAAAAAATGCTGGGATCGTTCCTCTCGATTCTTCATGCCTATCACAGATAGGAATTCACTTTATTTGAATATGTAAATCATCCTAGTTATTGTTCTACGATTAAAAAGGGGAAATCTAGAGTAAACTCAACAGTCAAAATGGAGATATTCTCAGCAGATTTAAAGAAGCCTATCTCCAATGGGGGTGGGAGCAGAGTACAGGATTATAAACATAATAATAAAACAATATGCAAGCATTTGGGATTATTCAGGACAAAGTCACACCGTAAACGTGTACCATTCACATGATGCCAAGACAAAAATGGCATAACCATCTGAGAATCTCTAAGTGAAGCAGAAATATTTAATCTAACTGCTGTTTCAAAACATTTTTTTAAAAAAATCAATATTTCTCTCTAGAAGCATCTCTAATAAGAATTCTAAATGGCTCTAATCAAATTTTAGAAGTAATAAAATTAAAATACAAATGTGCCTGTTGCCAGAGGGAGGGAGAACTAAGGTTTCTTTGGGGTATGGGAGGACTTTATTGATTACAGTGGCAATAGGAAAACTCAGTTTACAGGGCACTAAGAGTGACTACACAGCTTAAATTTGGCTTTGCACCATTTCGGAAAAGGTCTCTTGAATAAATGAGGGGTGCCAACAGAGGAAGTGTTTAAAATACTCGCAGGAAGGTTTCTCAGGTATATTCAAATACTCTCATTGTCATGCAAACATGTGGCTTTAAGTGATAAAAACTGTGTTTCACATACTTCTTTCGGAGCAGCTCCCTCAAACCCCAACATTTAGAAAACAACAGATTTTTACAATGCGCTAGATTGATTTCCAAATTCTTCTAGCCAGACAGGAAATAAACTTTATGTGCTTAGATGTGAACTATTTTGGAGCCTTTACCAGCCTGGGTCTGTATCTGGAGCTGTGCCTCCACCTCACATGGGGAGGAGGCTTCCACTGCTTGTACAAGGTGTGGAAGTGCTCAAAAGCCAACAAGGAAGGTACAAGGCTATGTGGAAAAACAGTAGCAAAGAAAGAGCAAAGAAAACAAAGTTTGCTTCTTACTGAAACCCCCTAACCCAGCCCAGGCAGCACTCACGTCTGAGGTAGTCCGACTGTGCATGCCGGAAGCTGCTGGACAGCTCCTGCAGCACCTGGGCCAGGGAGGCCACCACATTCCGAAGCAGCCTCTCCTCCTGATCAGAGCAGGCCCTGCGGGCCCGGCTGGGCAGGGCCTGCACGGCTCGCTGGCATCTGTGGAAGAGCTAAGAGAACAAGCCCAGGGCTCAAGGAAAGCCTGGGGGAGAAGCCCCTTGGCTAAGGCTTCCACCACTCACAAGTCAGAAGTGACAAGTGAAATGCTCTGTTCCTACAGGCTGGCTTAGAGAAAGGTGAACAGATACAAGTAATCTCAGGCTTAATTCATATACACAGAAAAATTTAACTAGATTTCAACTCCTGGTGTGCAATGTCTGCTGTGTGCCTGGCACTGCACGTATCATCAGGCTATGCAGGTTGAGTATCCCTTATCCAAAATGCTTGGGTCTGGAAGTGTTTCAGATTTCAGTTTGGGGATTTTGGAATATTTGCAGAATACCTTCTAGTTGAGCATCACTAATCTGAAAATCTGAAATGCTGTAACAAGCATTTCCTTTGATCATCATGTTGTTTGGTGCTCAAAAAAGTTTCAGATTTTGGAAGATTTTGGATTTTCAGATTAGGGATGCTCAACCTGTGTTATCATATGTCACTGCATTATTGCCTTCTCATTTAATCCCTATGAGCATCTTATGAGGCAGATAATATTATTATTATTTCCATTTTACAGATAAGAACACTAGAGTCAGAGGGAGTAAATGAGAATCATTCCACTGTTACAATGCTAAGGGCCAGGGTTCAAACATTCTAACACTTTAGGGCTTTTAACATCACACTCCTTCTCTGATAATTAGGACCCAGGAGACTTAAACAAATAAAAAATGTAAATACTAAAGTTTAAACACCAGTTGTGTTATCTAAAAATTAGTTAAATTTAACACTTTATAAGAAATTTTTCCAGGATACTCAGTTTCTTTTCACTTATGAGCACTATATTTCAGCATAAAAAATTTTAAGCTCTAGTATATGACAGAAGTTATACATTTTAAAATCAAATGATTAAACTTAGTAATGCTCTGAATTCGATTTTTATTTAACATTCTACAGTAGTATCTTGAAAAATCACCCCCATACCTCTAAAACAGCCATGTACCTACGCTGAGACTTGGAGGACCTCAGGGCCTCTGGAAAACCCTGTGAAAACTTCAGGTTGGGAAGTGAACTCTAGGAAACTGATTTGCCAACTGATTTAGAAGAACACTTTACAGCTTTTAGGACTGCCAGGAGAAGGCTTTGCTGGTTTCCCCAGACTCACTTGCATATCCTCACCTGCGTGATCTCCTGGGTGGTTATTTCGATGGCGTGCTCCTCCTCAGTGCTGTCATCCAGGGTGGGTCTGTTTAAATGCTTGTCATGAAGACTGGCTAATTCTTTCATCTTCTGTTTAATCCGGCCAACATCGTACTGTATCTAAACAAATGAAGTCACGAGAACTCCACTGATGCCTGGCAGGTATCTGTCTACCTCTCAATTAGCTACACTCAGAATATAGAGTTTGGTCTTCAGTAAACTTGGTTTGCTAATGTGTGAGCAACTTTTAATTCAAGTTATCAGAAAATCAAATACCATTCTTCCTTGTGTGGTTTTTCTTCCTATAATTCAGGTAGTTACTACTATTAAAATTAAAGCCAAAATCATTAACACACACACACAACTTTTTCTTGTGATAAAATAATAAACCTAAAGTATTTCTAGGGACACATATTTAAGCATAGCCAAATCAGTTTACACGGCAGATAACTTTCTTTTAAAAATTTTTTTCTTATTAGTCAAGTGCAGTAGTGAGAAGGAGAGAACGAGTGGCACAAGGATTTGATCTGGAACGGACTGTCAACACCTGACAGCATAACTCATTACCTTTGGACCAGCCTATATGGCAGATATCTTAATATGTTGTCATAATTACTTAAAAAAATGAGACATTGTGAAACTAACATTCAACTTACTTCATCCACTCCATCTACCCATTTAGGAGGGGACCGTTTTGTCACACCAATTGCTGCTTCTGGATCTAAGCTGATGCCCGACACCAGTGCCATACGGTCATCAGCAAGCTACAAGGAAAGAAAGAGATGTGAAAAGAATTATTCGAGTTCAATTTAGATAAGCATATTCTTACTCCCGTTTAAATGTTGCTCCCTAAAAAGATACAGAAATGTAGGAGTAAATGCACTTGCCTGTATTATGAACTTGCTTTTGATACTGCTAGGATTTGGAATTGTTTTCCTATCTTTTTCATGCACCAGTTCTTAATTTCCTTGGACATACTTGGGAACATGAATTTGACTTGATCTGGCTATAGAAATGTAATGAAAAAGTCAACAAAAAATCCTTAAAAGAAATACCTCTTAGCACTAGCACTACAATAGAACTGCACGAATCTCAACAATTAATGTGATCAGACAAAAGTCAAAAAAAAAAATACTAGGCTGTAAGTGGAACTAATATAAAATTAGTAGCAAGGTTTACTTACACACACTTAGCATATTTTAGAAATAGTGCTAATCCAGTTATCTCAGTCACAGGATCATTAACCATGTGCTAAAATGTGTGAAACAACTGCCTAAAAATGGTTAGCAAAATATCTACCGTTCTGCAAAAGCAATCCTTAAAATCTCAATGCAATCTTACATTGCCATTTCTTTTCTTTAATTCAATGTCCACAGGCAACATTTTCCCTTATTTTGAAATGGTATCGATAGTTCTTGTTTATTTTAACCATATAATACACTGCCTTAGAAAGCTTTTAAGAATGGGGGGAAACCATAGGTTTGGCATGGTTAAGCTGTTTTCTTGCCTGGAGGCAGTGAACAGTGAACAGTGAACGGGGGCTGAAATGCTCTTGAGCAGCTCTCCGAAGCTCAGAGTTTTTAATGCCGGTTTCAAAAGATCCAAATAATGATCAAAATGTAATGGAAAATAGTGTATAAAAGTCCTTTATAGATAATACTTGGTAAATTTTCTAAATCACACTGTAGGACTGGGTGAAGAATTTGTATTGCTTTTCTTCCCTCTTCCCTGCATTTATCTAAATTAATTTTTTCATTCATTCAGTAAATACTTATTTGCTTTTCTAACAATAAAGGAACAGGACAAAATTTAAAAATCCAAATATGAAGGGGAAAAAATATCATATAAGGAAAAACCTAGATTAAAAGAACTTTGAAGTAATAGGTCCTAAATCCCGAACAGAGAGTTCATAGCAAAATTCCTAAAAGCAAATTGGTGTCTTCACCATCAATCTCCCTGCACCCCTGGCGTGGTCCTGCCTCCATCTGCTTCAGGCATTCTGTGTATACCTGGGCACGTGTCCACACAAGGAATGCATCTCATGTAACAACCACAGTCCAGGGACCAGGCCCATTAACTGCTCCCAGAGCATCTGTGAACCACGATTAAGTCCACTGGTGTTCAACTGCCATGTGGACACTGGAAGGCCCAGTGTCATTTTGGTTCTTAAACAAATGGTGTGTCATCCAAACTTGCATCATCTAGGGCTCTGAGTCCCTGAAGTAGTAATTCTCAACCACCACCACGTTTTGTTCGGCTAATAGAAATTTTACACTTTTTTAAATTATTTTAATCCTTATAAAAATTAGGCAAACCAGGAACTATTACTCCAACCTATAGATATGGTAATTGAAACTCAGAAAAGTTAAGTAGCTTTCCCAAGGTCACAGAACTATTATGTGAGAGATTAAAACCTGGGTCAACTGATTCCAGAAGCCCCTTTCACCCTGGAAGCTGTCAATCCCTTTGGCAGGCCCATGCAATATAACTGTAATTTGCTATCAGGACAACAAGCCATCAGATTAACACAACAACAACAAAACACAGTATTTTGGTTCATTTTCCCATCAACTGAACCAGGGACTTCAGGATAGACTCCCACCAAGCACATAAAAGTCTGTAAAAGTCGGCCTCTCTCACTGACCATCTGTGGACACAGAGGAGATGCAGACCTCACCCTATACACAGCAGACACAGAAGGGGCAAGCTTAGTTGATCAGAGGCATATTTGTTTATTCACCAAAACTCTTGCTCCAAAGTCACAAGAGGTATTTTTTTTCGTGGGGGACAAACTGACTACGGCAGAGGGACAAACCACACGCCCAGCCCCGAGCATCCTGTCAGCTGTACAGCAGGTGCCGGACATAGAACTATTGCTGGACTGGTGCAGAACTTGAACGTAAAGCTCCAATTATTTATACAAAGCAAAACTTAGAACTGCTAAAGTACCTCTTCATGAGTCATAGGATTTCTGCTATGCCAGTTTATTATCTAATCCTCTATTTTTATTGTTATAGCATATTTCAATAGAGTAATGATAATTTGTTTTATTTATAGTGATTGTATAGTTTTTAAACTCATGATCTTATTTTGTACTGTTTTTACTGTTTACAAATATGCATTAAACTAAAAAAGATGCACAGAGATGGTATCTCTTCAAATTTACCTGCACTGTGATTAGTATCATTTTATTCAAAACAAATAAAAATTATAAACCATACATGAAAAGTCAACTGAAGTGGATTCAACCCTCTGAAACAGTACTTAATTTTATATAATAGATGTGTTCCCCTAAAATTAGATATAAATCAAAGTTGGGGAGAATACACTTAAGGGTCCTGAGGAAGCTTGCCAAGTAAGAGATCCCTACAAGATCATGACAGATGCCAGCCCACCCAGCGGTACTAGCTTTCCCACACACGGTATCAGGATTTTGCCAATAAGATAGAACAGCTGATTCTTTGGGAATGCAAACTTTAAATAGCAAATAATTTGTCCCCGTTATGATCTAGTCTATAGCTATAGCTCATCATGATAAACAAACGCTGCCCTATAGAGAAATGTGTCATTTCTTTTATTGGTATGGATTTGTAATATGTATCATAGCATGTATTATTAAAAAAAGAAGACAGTATGTTTTGGGAAGGCAAAACATAATTGAAGATAAATATCAACTATTTGAAATGAGAACAAATATGAAGAACAAAAAAAATTTTAAGTGAAAAATAATCACTGTTTCAAATTCAGAAACCTCACTTCCCATTTAAAAACAGTTCTTTTCTTATTTGTTGAAAATCCAGCATAAACATCAATTTTCAAGTTGCCATCCTATTTCATACAGATCTTAAAAAACTGCCAGATTCCTAATTCTCTTTACTTATCCTTGCTGAATTTTAACTCGGTCTCCCACCGAATGTGTGATATTGATTATTAAAGCTTTTTAAAAATGAACTTGTGCTTCTGAAGTAAAACATTCTTTTCATAATTTTTAAATAAGAAAATTTTAGAAATAAAAACTATACTTATGTGAATTAAGAATTTAAGAATTCTTGTCTTTGATTTGTAGTTCTGCCCTCCAAGAACTACGGGGGTACACCACCCTAACCCAGAGTCATCAATCCAGGGAAATGCAGAAAAATTCCAACAGATGCTAAAAATAAATAGCACACCCAAATGGCGTGCTGGCCAGTCACACTCAAGTTATCTGTTGCCCTTGATCCACTTCAGACGTTGACATATGTCCCTGTAAAGAGTACCGGACAGTATGGACAAATCCTTGATCTATGGAAGGAACACATTCTCTTATAAATCTTACTGTTCCAAATATACAGCTTTCCTTTCTTTAAAAACCCTGCCTTTATGTGAAAGCTGATTTAGAATACTGTAAGAATAAGGAAATAGGAAAGCCTCTGTAGAGATTGGAAAAGTCAGACAGACCTCCTCCCCATCAAAAAAAATAAACAAAGTTTAGCCATAATGCATTGGTGATGAGAACAATACAATTCTGGACTGTCTCTGGCAATGAACGTTTAAAAAGTCCAGAAGGGACCTTGAAAATAACAGCCTGGCAACTCGGCTTCTGTGTGAGGCTCTGGGAGCGTGTATGATGAAGTCAGACCACAAGCATAACTTGCTGGGCTCAGAAGGCTCACGACTTCACTAATAGACAATTAAGTTTAGGAAATCTGAGTGCTTGGAAGAGTAATAAGCCTGTGGATAAAAGAAAATCGGGGGAAGTCAGCACTACATTTTTTTAAACCTGTGATAATTTTAAAATAATGCTTACTTTTTCTGATTATGAAATTAATAAAGTTCAAGATATTTTTTAAACTGTACAAAAAATATAGAAATAAAAAAATCTGAGAATCACACCATCCTGATATTAATGTTGTTAGTTTCACTATTTTTTTCTTTTTTCACAACTAATATATACATGCGTAAAAAAAAAAGTAGGGAACATTATGTAATTACCTGTCTTCTGTCAGTACTGTACCAAGCACCTCTACTGACTTGATCTTTTTCAGTCCCACAACAACCCTTCAGGGGCTTCCCCCGACTTCCTGAGTATGGGCACTGAGACCCGGCTGGGCTGAGACGCTCTCAAGGCCACCTCACAGAGTAACCATCCCAGATGCCCACCAGATCACCCGGCCCTCCACAGGTGGCGTGGTTTGGGAGGTTGACATTTACATTTTATGATTTTTTTTAACAGTTCCTATTTTGAATTAAAAAGATCAAAAAATTGGGAGATTACTTTATCATAAGAGGGGAAGCAGATTAGAGACACAGAACAAAGGAGAGGCCAGACACTTCCCTAGGTAAAAGAATGAATGGCGGGAGGGCTTCGTCTGCAGGGGACACCTTCGCATTTTCTGGGAAGAATGAAGAGTGGCATCTCTAGGGTACTCCAGTTTGAGTAGGAGAACGATAGACAAATATTGACAGACTGCAGGACACCTCTGAGTGAGCAGGGGCCATCAGATGACTTTACTCTGGGAGGCCCAAGAGATGCAGTCAGGGACTTTGCGCAGGCCTCACCTACAAAGGGGTTGCCTCCCTCTGATCCACCCAGGGAGCTGAGAGACAACTTCTACTATTCCCAGAAGACACCAATTTGAAAGTCCTCCCTCAGGTTCAGGAAAGCAAGCTTCTGGAAAACCATTCCCAACTACATCCCAGCTCCTGGTTCAGCACCTGGCACTTTGTAGTAATAAATGCACAATTACAATTAGCTGAATGAGTCAACAATAAGTGGACGGAATGAATGAATGAGGTAAATAAAGTATGTGCCATGTGCAATTCTGGAAGGTACATTTCATGAAAAAAATAATGGTGCTGGACGAAGGAGAAAAAGGGGCAAGTGAAACGCACAGGGGAGGAGGTGGCCATAGGCACCAAGAATGAAAAGCCTGGGCGGTGGGCTCAAGGATCTAACTCCCATTTCCAAAAGCTTGTGAGGAGGAAAGTGGCTCTCTGATCACAGAATGTGAAGATCCCCTTTTCAACCCTCAGAGGCAAAGTATGAGAGAAGTAAAGGGCCTGCCAAGTTCACACAATGCATACATAGCCAGTTTCTAGAACTTGCTGCCTGAGGAGGAAGTAGGAAAGACTGGAAACCAGCTCAGATAGCAGACACTAAGTCATTATGACCACCGATGCCCCCTCTTCGGAAAGCTATTCAAATATGCTTCTTCAACCTAAGTCATTTTATTATCTGTTATCCCCCCACCCCATACACTTCCTTTTGGGATCATAATTTCCATATTTTCAAACTGTTCAGTAAGGAGTAACATCTATTCTAAAAGTGCCTGCCCCCGAAGCCCCCAAGCCTTATTGTTTTTAGGGCTTGGTCAGCAATCCAACCACATCCAATGTGCCCTAGAGAGCCCTAACTTTGGGTGCTGGCAGTGAGGCTCCTGCACAGGGACAGGAAACCCCCACGGAGGCATGGCCATGGCACCCAGTCCAGTGAGCTACCAGCTAAGTGTTTGTTTTTAAATACTAATTGTTTTTTAGTGACATGCATGTGATTTAAATATGTATATATACACACACACACCCCATAAGAAAAGGGTCTGCAATAGAAAGGAAGTTTCTCCTCTATCACAGATTTTTTGTTGGGAGTTATCAACTGTAAACAGTTTCTTGTGTATCTTTTCGGAAATTTTTTAAGCACACATAAGCATAAATGTGAGTTATCTTTCTTTTTTTTTTTTTTTAAAAAAAAGCAGAAATCACATTATCTACACTATTTTGCATCTAGCTTCCTTCCCTTAGCAATGTGTCTGGGAGTTCATTCTACTGTAGCCCTCATAGATGGGCTTCACTCTAACAGTTACAGAGTACCAGAGATGCTACACAATTTATTTAACCAGTTCCCAATGAAGGATATTTAGGTTGTGCCCAGTTTGTTATTACCATCTAGTTAATGTTTTTAGAATTTATAGGCAGATCTTAATCTACTAGTTAGGGTCCCACTGCTTTTGAAGACAGTGATCCTAATCTCACCTTAATGTTCATACTTCTAAATTAAAATGAACAAAAACAACCCCCTCATTATTCTATTTCAAAAGTCTACACTCAGGAGAAATATTTTCACCCCTTCCTTGCTGAAATAAATAGACCCAAACATTAACAGCAGCAGTTTGATCTCATTTTTCTTCAATCCTTTTATTAGGGCTACTAAAATAAAGTACTTGAATATATACTCTCTCCACCTTCTGGGCAAGATGCTATTAAGTAATGAAAAGACCAAAAGCATGCTGCCAGGAAGGGGTGAGTGTCAGAGTATCAGTTCCTCCCAGACGGGAAGCCCAGGAAGGCTCTCCCACAGCCCCGTGGTTCCAGCCCTTCAGCAGACATCCTGGCCTTCTGCGCTCCACCTGAACAGCTGCACCACTCATCTCTCGGAAACCAGGAAGCTAAGACATCATCCTAAAAACAATCTGGCTTACTTCAGGTTCAAGAAAATGTTCCACCTTTACTGCTTCAGAAGTTAGGCCACTTTCCCGAGAGTAGTAAACAATGTTCCTAATCCTTTTTTTAAATCATCAATTCGCATGGTGTGGAAACATATTGACCAAATTTTAAGTACTAAACTGCTAAACACAATTATAAAGTAATCAAAACAAATGCTAAAATATGTATAAGCTCTGTAGCATTTTATATTTGAGGAAAGACTTTAGGAAACGCAGGTATTTTATATACTGAAATTACCTAACATACAAAAAATATTCAAAACACAATACCTCATCCAGCTCCTGAAGAGATATGTGGTTCCCATCAGTCCCATCCAGTTTGGGATAGCAAAAGGAAAAATGCATGAGACAGACAGATAGATAAGGCATGGTCAGTTGAGAAAACACTGAGATTTTAAGCAACTCTAAATTGACTAAAAATAAAGATCCACTAACCAAGGCATTTAAAAATATCTCTCTTCTGATTCTTTCTTTTTTTAAAAAAAATAAGCTACATCAACATGTTTTTATTTTTATTTACTGTGATTGTTGTTTTGGTAAATGAAATGGGAAACAAGCAGTAAATACTTGTAAAATTTAAAATACATTAGAAACATATAAAACACACTTGTTTTAGTTTCACTAAAATATACTGTTAATCTGTTTCACAAATATCAAATATCTTGTATAATACCACATTGTAAATTTCCCTTAGGAAGATAAAATAAGAGCAAAGATAAAATGTAATTTTACCATGTCAAATAAATGTATATTTTACCATGTAAATCAGCCCTGCGAATGCAACAAAATTAAAAAATGAACAAACCGCAAAAATTGTCTATGGCTGTATTCAGATAATATGTGATTGACCACATATGTAAGGTCTGTGCAAATTAAATCCCGCAGACACGGCTTTATCCCTGGTAAGAGAGCTGAGAAACCACTCTTTCCCGGAGAGACACAGGTGGTAAAATAAAAGAAAAACTCTACCATGTGCCTGGTATGTATTATTATTAGTACAGAAAGAGCACGTAAAGCTATTATAAAAGCAAGCAAACAAGACAAAACAAAAGGTAAGAAGAAGAGATTTTTTAAAAAGGAGTTGGAAGGGAGAAGCACGGCACCAGAGGGTTAAGTTTCAATTTAAAACTGAAGATTCTTTTCTAGATCAAAGTGGAATTCTACCTTCTGAACAGACATTTACTAATGACAGATAATCTAAGCAACTAGCAAGTAGATCTTTGTTTTTACAGTATTGATTACTGAAATAATTAGTGGTGAATTTCAATAATCAACTGTGGTGATTTTTTATGCTTAACAGTAAATTTAGAAAATAAAAAACATAACTTTCCTATTTTAAAAATTAATAGTGCAAATGAAACTGGTCTATCAGGGCCAAAATATTACTAAGCAATGACAGCAATAAAAATGTAATCAAACAACATTTCTCCATGTAAAAATCCAATTAGATGACATTATAGAAAGCTGAAAATCCTCTTTATTCCTTCTACAGTTTGCTAAGAGCAAAAGGAACTATATTTATATACACATCCTACCATAATAGTAGTGCTACAAGGTATTAACAGAGAAGACAGTGTCAAATGGAAATCTAATCCAATTACCTTTTACATTAAAAAGAAACAAGCCCTTATTTTTTAAAGCTTACATTTTCAGTAAGAGAACATTGAAATCTTTTATTAATAAAACACAATGTAAGGCAACCCCCCTAACTTCACATCTCAATCTTCCTATTCTGCAGTGGCTCCTTGGCATTTAATCTTTGAACAAGTATTACTGCAAACCTTCGGTTAAAAATCTCTGCTACACATGAGCTTATCGTTTTGGATTATTAACCGAGCACACACACCCTGATCCTTTTATTTCTATAATTATTAGTCGATAAGAGGTGAAATTAGAATGATGGGATTCTAGAGCTAGAAACAACTCTTTTTCTTTTCTATACTAAGCTTCGAAATGTATAAATGCGTTGCCAGAAGCCACAGAGCTAATGGTTAGGATGGGGCAGACCTAGGTGTTCCGGCCTCTTTCCACCGCACCTTCCAGCCCCTCTAATTTTATTAACAATTCAAGGAATTATTTGTGATAGGCAGCTACTATCGCACAACATCAGGAATTAAATTCAAGTCATCTTTTCGAAGAAACCCCCTCCTCCCATTTTGCTATTTAAAAATAGAAGGCTTTCAAAACTCTCCCTGCCACCAAACTACCAGGAAATATCGTCAAGAACTGAATTAAAACATTTAGAATTACCATCAGGAAAGACCAAAACACAGCCAAATGAAAACATGTTACTACACATCATCACCTTCTAAATCTTTATAATGTCTAAATCCAGGTTTTTAACCTGCCAATGGCATGTAATCAAACAAATATTGAAAACTCCAAGTAGCATGTAGAATTTATAGTCTGAAGAACTTTCTACATAAAACTGAAAAATAAGTGGAAACCCATCTGTGTTTACTCAGGAAGTCTGGAAAAGTTGAGCAAAACGAGTTGGAAATACAGGTCTATGCTATAGTGATATTTACTTTATTTCCGTTACTGCCAAAATAAAAGTTTGCTTCACTTTTACCCAACAAAGTACCCTTATTCTCAAGTAAGCTTCACTGCTCAAATGGAATCTTTAAAAGCAGAAAAGCAAATAGATCTAAAGGGAAATATACAATGATTTCATACTTGGATTCTAAAGACAGGGAACTAATTTTCCAACAGACTCAGCCTGGACTCAAACTGAGAACCTTTAATATGCAAGTTAAAATGGACTATATAAGGTTGTAAAGTGAGATAAAGAAAGATGCTAGCCTATTTCAAGAAAAAAAAAAGTTGTTTTAAACAATAGGTCTTTCCATTTCCCAGGATCTGCAGGACAAGTCCTGGAAAATGCAGGCAGCACCAGAGTGGCCCAGGAGGTGAGCACAGGCCTCTGAAGACAGGTTTGCCAGTGTTCTGAAGACACTGGCACCCCCACCCACCCACCTACCCATTACGTGAGTGACACTGGGCCAGTTTCCCAACTTCTCTAAACCCGTTTCCTTATCTGTATTATGAGAAAAATAATAGCTCCTATTAGATAGGGCACTGTGAGGATGACCTTACTCATGAAAAAGGGCTTAGCCCAGGGCCAGGCACATGATAAGCTCTCAATAAATCTCAGCTAATATTGTAGTCAAGATTGAATAAGGTTTCTTATAACCATAGTCAGTTAATCGTTAATTTCTTTCTTTTTTCTAAAGCATGTGTTTTATTAAAAATAATGTGCTAGTTTCAAGCTAATCTAAGACCAATTAACTCTAGCTTCCATTATAGATTAAGCATTATTTTAAAGCAGAGTATAGATTCGGCACTAAACACTAACAAAGCAGTTCCAACCCCTATATTAGATCCATTCCAGTAGTTCAAAAGAAATCATACAAATCCACAAAAGAATTTCATTAGATCAGAACAGAACTCGACATCTTACTTTCACTCATTAAGACTTTACAGATTTTTTGAATGATTTCTTTTAACTTCATAAATCCATTCAGCTTCCTAAAGCCAAGCTGCCTTTAATTGCTTGAATGAAGTGCTGTCTTAAAATCTGTACTTGGCTGACAGAATGTCAAAGTTACTTTTGCACAGTATTGGGCTACTTCTAAGGATTTTTGTCAGTAACCTTGGGCCAATAGCCATAACACTGCTGTTGATTATGGACTTCTTTTAAAATTAAAGTTAAGGTCAGGGGAAACAATGCTGTAAAACAGAACTTGAGAGAACATTGTTGAATCGATAGGGTCACTAGAAATCGCCTAACTCAAACCCCTCAGTTTACAAATCAGGCAAAAGACGCCCAGAAACATTTAAAACTCGCCTAAAAACACACTCTGAGCCAGGAGCAGAATGGGAGTTAACCCTAAATTTCCAGACTTACAGTCCACTGTTCTTTCCTTTATTTCATGCTGCCCTGAGGCATAAATGAGATGGGGTACCCAAAACTGAGGCCAAAATGTAACAAAGGGAATTCATAAGAAATACCAACAACTGCATTTTGCTGAAAGTGTA
The DNA here is from genome assembly GCA_963575035.1 of Avahi laniger. Classification (NCBI taxonomy): domain Eukaryota; kingdom Metazoa; phylum Chordata; class Mammalia; order Primates; family Indriidae; genus Avahi; species Avahi laniger. Next base: position 37,665 of record CAUYSK010114415.1, read on the forward strand.
AAATCAAACCCCAGTCTGTTTTTAACAATTAGTTTTACTAATATTAACACAACCAAGAACACAAGTAAATACAATTTTGTTCAGTTCTGGGTGTTGAACTTTAGAAAGGATATAGAAAAACTAAACATCATTCATAGGAAAGAAACCTAGCTATGCAGTCTGAGCTCCGACGCTGAGCCTAGAAAAAACTCCCGGGAAGAAGGCTGCAGGGTTATCTCTCGGCAGAAGGACGAGGCTTCCTGAATTACAGGCCCTGAGGGACAGAACCAGAACTAGGACCACAGGATGGGAGACACACAGCCTGGGATTCATAAAGGTAATGACTTTTTGGTAGTAAAGACGTGGAGAGACTAGCTGTTGGAATTTCCTATTGCTGTCACAGAATGTGGTCAAGCAAGGCAGGCATGAGGGGTTATCACGAATGGGGACGTTGGGCCAAATGACCTTTAGGTCCCTTCTGGCCCTTGGGACTTTGTGTTTGTTTGGTCACTGTATAGCCTTCTTAAGTTCCTGCTTATTTGTAGAGTATCTGCCTGAATGTTGTGCAAACCTGCACGTATATACACATATACACAAACACCCCCCCCAACAACAACCAGTTTCTAGTTTTTTTTCCTCAAACAAGGATGTAAAAAATTTGAGTTTAAATTTTTTGAATGATATGGCTTTAGGTGTGTTTACTTTTGAGGTATGTGAGACATACACACATATCACTTTGCAATTAATTTCTGCAAGTTTCTCCTCAAATAAGGATGTGAAAATGCAGGATTATAATTTTTAAAAAATCTGTTATTTTAGCTGTGATTTATTTTTATCTGTGTGTGAGATAACAAATACATCAAGATAAACTTCTACAGCTTTTTCTTCTAATTAGAAACTGAAAATTTCAGGTTATAATTTTTAAAATTAAGTTAAACTCTTAGGTTATTTCTTCCTTTTTAATTGCCTGACTTTTAGATATATATTTACAAATTATCTCTCTTTAATTGTTTTACATTACTATAACAAATATATTTAAGTTTTTATTTAAAAATTTTCAAACACAAAGTATGTAAAATGGTATAATGTCCTCCACATATTCATCACTAGGCTTACCAATTACTAACGTTTTGCCTTATTTGCTTTCTCTATTTTTTTTGGGGGGGGCAGTTAAGTACTTAAGTAATATACTTCTTGATATTTAACTACTAAACATAGTCATGTCTAATAAAATTAACAAATTAACTATAATTAGTTTAAATAATTCCTTATATCATCTAATACCTAGTTCACATTCAAATTTGACAGATATTGTTTTCTTTGATTTGCTACATGGTTTTGAAATTTACAAGCCAGAAACAACAAGGCTTTAAATTTTTTATGAGCTAGATATGCAGTGAAAAGCACTGCATGAGTTATTCAATAATTTTTAAAAATTGTGTTAGACATGGCTTTCTCCAAAATGTTTATGCTTTTCTAAATTCCAGAAAAGTTGAGAAAATTGTAACCTCTATTTAGTCACGTTAGCATCTTGCCATATTTGATTTTGTATGTGTGTGTGCAGAAATAGTATCTGTAAAATCACTTGTAAACAAACTGAACATTTAACAGTTTACCTCTAGACACTTCAGAAATTTATGACATGCCCTGTGTTTTTTAAAGCACATAATTAAAAAATATGTGTGTTTTCTTCTTAAATTCTAACTTAGGCAAATTTATGTTAGATTGCAAAATCCATTTTTTAGACAGTCTGAATTGACTACAAGGATATTTTAAATGATCTGATTGCTTTAATGATCTGAGAAAGATTTTTAAATTGTCAGATTAATATAAATATGTAACATTTTCAATGGTATGACTGACATACAGAAAAATATAGAAAATATTTTTTAATGTTCTGACTTAGACATGTATTTTTAGCTGGATTTAAAAATCTATTTTCAAAAAACTGAGTTAGCTAAATGTATAGGCACATTTGCTAACATACCTATTTTTCCAAACTGCATACTTTAGCTATCCATATTTAATTATTTTACTTAGCTTATGTATTTTTAAAAAATTGCCTGAGTTAGTAAATCATTTTAAAAAGCGATTTGACTCAGAAATGCACTTTTGAAAGCCTTCCTGACTCTCAGACACTAGGTTCTTAAACTGTCTGACTTAATGGTTAAAAAAAAAAAAATCTCATGTTACTCAAAGGTGTTTTGAACCTTATATGATTAAAATTTAATAAACAAACAATATATTTTTTAATTAAAACTGATAACCCTGGAAACATTAACCTTAGTTTTAATTCTGGTTCCCCCCCCATGATTTTAAGTAGCATAAAATCAAGTCAATAAGGAATACGCAGTTCTTATTTAACATAACTAAAGTTCCACTGAGGAATTTTATTCATCCAGTTTCTACTCTCTTATTTGGTGGCTTATTTCAGGATTCTCTTTTCAAAATTAGTACTAGAATTAGCCTGTTTCGGTGCTAACAGATATCTTTACACTTATGTATAATGCCATTTCTTTCAGTTTATAAATGTAAAAAAAATCTCCAAATTCTTAAGTAAATGAAAATCCAAAGACACCCCATCCCTCTTTTCTATGCTTTTCCCCTTGAGTTTACATGCTTTTATTTCTAAAACTGCTTACAGGGCTTAAAATCGTTTTCCTATGATCAATATGGCCAAAGACATTTTCCACCTGTGATTTACTAAAAGGAAAAACTGTCTTTGTAGACGCTGTCTTTGTAGACATGTCGATAATCATGACACATGGCATAATTTTTCTAAAGCATTTAGTTAAAATCATAAAGAAAAAAATTAAAAGGCAATACAGTTCCTAAGAGGTGAGGTAAGTGTGGGATTTCCAAAACTGTATATCACAAGCATAATCCCCAAGAATCTGGTTTTGGGATGACTATTCCCTCATGCTCCAGTGCTGCGTCTATTCAAACCTTGCCTGTCTACAGCAGGTAACCTCCTGCAACAACTAGTTTCATAACTTCACTCTTCAGTTAAAGATATTACAGAGTTCATAATCACTGTCTTGTACAGGTCATCCAGACCTGCCCCCTATTTAACAAAGCAGTAAACTGAGTCTCAGAAAGGGAAAGTTAGCCTCCATTAAAAAACACAAAAAACCAGGACCTCCCTAAAAAACTCTACTGCTAGACTAAAAGGTTCTGGTTAATAAAATAAAAAAACATATCCTATTTTGGGGGCTTAATTTTCACATACACATTATGTTTTTTAAAAAAGTTCGAATGGAGAGGAAAGCTTAATTTCCTGTCTGGGAAATGGAAAATGAAGAGCCTAGCATCTTACATTCTCACGAACACAAGCCCCCAGGAAAAACAGTGAAGCAATTATTCGTCAGGAACGCGGCCACATAGAGGGCTGCGAGACCATTAAAAGAAAACGGGCAGAAAGGAAAAAAACCAAAACAACACAACTCCTTCCTTTCGAGGGGGAGGGAGTCGTTCATTTGCAAGGATTAAAGTCTGCCATCCACCAACCCAGCCACTAGAGCCAAACTGAGGCTCTCACTATTGGGGGGGGGGAGGGGGGATAAAAACAAAACGAAACAAAAAGGCTTCAGAAAGGCACAGCGCTTCCAAATCTTAGTGTTAAAACATATGTAAATTGCAGGCAGCCGGTCGTTCAGTGACGCCGGGAGGGGGGCGGGGGTGCTGCGGAAGTGAGGAGAGAGAGCCAGGCAGAGGTGGAGGGGGGACCTAATACGGTTTTTTCCCCATCCAGGATTTTAGATGCCCCCTGACCCTAGCCAAGAGACCTTGCACTTCCGTATTAGTCTTATTATTCTTATCTTTTTTTAAACAGAGAGACAGACAGAGACAGACAGACAGGCAGAACCGCAGTGCACACGGTGCGTGTGTCGGAGAGGCCGCCGGGAGACTCACCGCAGCAATGCTACGTGAATGCAGAGGACTGGAGGTGGTGTGACTACTCACTTGCTCAGCTAACAGCTGCCGGTTTTGGATGGAATTATTCCGCAACAACAAGAAAGCGTCGGTTAAACGCCTGGTGGCCATGTCTCACCCTTTGTGACCCCCCGCTCAGGGGACCCCCACCCACTTATATTCCAGATTTATTCACTTTCTTGCTCTTGGCTTCGCCAGCCCACCCTTTCACAGAAACCTCTCCTGACAAGGCCTCAGGCTTCAAGCCAGAAAGGCAGCAGCTTTGCGCTTCGACAAAGCGCAAAGACCCCTCCCCAAATAACCACCTAGGCTTTCCAATTGTCTAATCCCCCTACCCAAGACCTGCCTTCGATCTCTAAGCACTTGAATCCCCCCAATCCTTGCTTAGCAAGCAAACGTGCCAGAGACCCCTCCCCAATCCAACCTTGGATCTACAAGCGTCTAACTCGCCAATCCGGCTCTGGACAGGGAGGCTCTGAAGCCCCCTACTCTCCTTAGTGTCTTAGAACCTCGAAGGTCTTTTTCCCCTATCCCTAACTTGGTTCTTAAGCGTTTGGGCCGTGCCCTGAGGCCTGGCTCTGATTCAAGTTTCCCCACCAGAGGCCTAACTTAGGCCCTCTTTGGACAACCTGAGCCAGGCCAGGGCCCTGAACTTTTTAGGGTGCCTGCTGCTTCCTTCTTGGGCCTTGTCTGAGCCTGCTAAGGCCCGACCTCCTGACCCCTTCCTTTCCTGGGCAGCCTGGTCCTTCACTGCCAGCAGGCTGCAGGCCTCCAGGAGGACAGCAGGGCCTGCCTCCCCGACTTTCTCACTCCTCTTCTCCGTCTCCCTCCATCCCGGGATCAGCCTGCAGTTCAGTCCCAGGCCGTTTCCGTGCTATGGTCCCGAGTTCTGGCGTTCCCCCCGGCCCTCTTCCTGTCCGTCCCTCGCGAGTGCCCCCCTGCGACGCTCACAAGCCTTGCTAGCAACGTTCCGGGCGCAGGAGCTCCCTGCCCCTCTGCCCCGGGACAAGGGAGCGCTCCGCCCTCTCCAGGGGTGCTCCTGGGGCGCTCCGTTTCCCCTTCCCCAACTGGGCCCAGGCACTGGGAACAGACGAACGGGCCGGCCCGAGCCTCGGGAGCGTGGCCCCTAAGCTCCAAACCGCTGCCAGGGGCGTTGGCGCCTTTATTAGAGTGGAAGTTGTGCGGCAGGCAAATTTGGGCTCTTTTGAGAAAGTTTTGGGCGCGGGGAGTTAGGGCGGGAGAGGAAAAGTTGGAGACGACTGCCTCTGCAGGCCAAGCACGCTCCACTGCAGGCGGCGGCTCGCGCGCTCGCTTTTTTTTTTTTTTTTGCCTTTTTTTTTTTTTTTAACTCTGAAAAAAAGATGTATCCGAAAAACAACCAGGAAAAAAAAAAAAAAAAAGGAAGCTTGAGCTCCAGGCCGCCGCGGCCGTGCAGCCGCCAACAGCCGGGGGTCGTGAGGGGCGCCCGCCCTCCCCAGCTGCTGCTTTCTGTAGGGGGCACTGCAGGGTTGTGGAATCTCAAGTGGAAAAGTTCCCCGAAAACTTTGACGCCCCCCACCCCCCAATAAACTTTGTCCTCTCCCTGGGCCCATGCGCCCGCATGCTGGGCCCTGGCCCCGCGCCCCCCGTGTCCCCGCGTCCCCGGCCTGGTCTCCCGAGACTGGCCTGGTCTGGGGGCAGCCAACGCACACCGACGCGCCGCCTGGGGCCCGGCCCGGCGGGATTCGAACATGTGCCCCGCGGGGCCGCGTGGGGCTCCAGCCGCTCTGGCGGGCGCGCGGCGACCAGGGACAGACGTTCACCCAGCCGAGGTCAGCGTCCGGCCCCAGCCACCGCGAGGCCTGAGCCTCAGGGGGTCGGCACGGCACAGCGCGCCCGCCTGAGCGGTAGGGGTCGCGGGGAGGGCCGGCCGCATGTCACGGCCCCGGGCCTGGCAGGGCCGGCTTCCCGCGTCTCGGGCGAGCTGGGCCCCCGCGGGGCTGCGGACAGGGCTCCCGGGACTGGGGTTTTAACAAAGGGACGTCGCCCTGCAGCCCCCCCGAGTGGGCCTCGAGCCTGCCTTTGTTTCTGCATCGAACAAACTTCACACACACGTGTGCTCTTGGCGTCCCCCGAGTGCCGAGCGCGGGGCTGGCGAAGCGGGGCGCACACGCAGAGACCTCAGGCTGGGTCCGGGCCCGCCGAGGGCGCCGGCGGACAGCGGCCCCCGCGGGGCGCAGGCGGGACCCAGGGCGCTGAGAAAAGCGCCGGTGACCCCGCCACAGCCACCACCATGTGCTTTTTCTCTAACGGAGAATGCTCCTTTGCGCTCGTTGTGCAACTAACAATTAATGTGAACAATTTCTTTGAGGCAAATGGCAAAATGCATAAAATAAAATAAATTAAAATAAAATAAAAAGAACCGAGAGCGCTGGCGAGCGGCGCCGGGAGAGTTAATTGCGAGGACTGGCTGCGGCTGCCGCGCCGCCGGAGCTGGGCGCTCGCTCCGGGACCTCGCAGCGGCGGAGCCGCTCGGCCGGACCGAACCTCGGTGCTAACAGCCGCGGCAGCCAGCGATCACCCGGGCCGCGCGGGGGCTGCAGGGTTGTGCGGACGGCCCTCCAAAGACAGAGACCCCGTGGGGGGGAATTCGGGGAGCCCGTGTACCCCGTGGGGGGAATTCGGGGGGGCCCGTGTGTGGGGCCCCTGGGTTCAGCGGGACACCCCGGGAAAAATGTGCCGAATTAGGAAGAGTTTAGTCCCCACACCACGGCCGATTCCTCCACCCCGGTGAGATCTGACCCTAGGCACACGGCCAAGCCCCTTCCTCCCCCCCCCGCCCCCTTGGAGGACAGGTATTTGTCAATAACAACTGAGCTGGTTTGTGGTGAGAACATCAGATTAGAAACGTGGCCCCCACTCTGTTCCTTTCTCTGGAGCACTCATCACCTTGCAAAGCAGGGACTTGTTTACTTCTCCAGGCTCTCTCCCCCAGGCTGGAACGTGATCTTCCCACGCAGACACCGTGTTTTATTCATCTTTCTACCCACTGCCATCTCATCTGGCTTGGAACAGGCTTCGGATAAATGTTTCTGAAATATGTTCATGAATGAATTAGAGGCCCGAGATTTAGTCCCCAAACTCTTTGACCTCCCTCGAGTGACTTTAAGCCTTTAGAGTACTTACCTGTTGAGAAAGAAAAAAAAAATGTGGGGTTTTCATAATCCTTGTAATCCATGCCCTGTCTACCTCTCAGGAGTTATTGTGAAGATCAAATAAGATAAGTGAAAACACTTTGTAAACTACCAGGTGCTGAACAAATATCATACAGGCTGGTTATTCATTCATTCCCTCTGTTCGGGAAGCTTAACCAAGTAATTCCTGGTCTTGTGTTTCAGCAGATGGTGGTCGCCTTTCCTGGTCAGTCTTAAATATTTATTGCAGGACAATCTCATTCTTACATTTAGGAAATCAATCAAGCTTCCATTTCTTTGAGCAAAATGAGCAGTGCTTGCACACATAAATAATGGGAGAAAAATCCTCATATTCCCAAAACAGCCACCCCCAAATAACCCACCAGCCCAACAGCAGGGAGATCATGAAAAATCCAAGAGATTGGCATAGCAACCCACAGGCACCACCGTGCAGCTATAAGCTGGCTGGGTCCAAGCATGAGATCATGTGCAGGAAATGGTGTTAAGTGAGAAGGGAGCCTGAGAGGGCATGCGCACTGGCTGCGGTCATGTCCATGTATGCCCTGACCCACATTGGAAGGGAGCTGGGGAAGGATGTAAATCATTACATTTGAATGTTCCTTGGCTGTTTTATTTTCCTGTCAAGTGGCTTAAGCTTGATTTTTTTTTTTTAAAGCATTCCCTCATGGCCAAGTATGTGTTTCCTTGGAATTGAAATCTAGGTTGATGGTTTTATATTTTAAAAGCTTTCATTGTGACTCATTCTTGGCCTGGGATAGGGTTCTGTGATACTCCCGAAGCTTAAAGAGCCCCGGTGTCCGGTTTCTTGGGCTCTGTACCCACTTTCTAACATTTTGCCAATGGATCCAAGAAGTCACTTTTGGGGACAAGTGTTTCATTGTCTTCTTGTCATCCTAATCAATGCAGAAGGGAACTCCAATGAAGCCAGGCCATGGCAGGGGCCGGGGCAGGGGCAGGCTTTTTACATGCTGAAAGGGTAGTGGTTAGACAAAACAGTTGGCAGCGGGTCATTCATACCCTTCAGTGAAGAAGTTTAAAGGAGACAGGGCTTGTGAGGCCCTCACAAGGGCTCAGCTCAGAGTGAGCACTGTTCAAACAGGCGACATGATTCATGACAGCAGCAGTCTTGCTGTTGGAAAGCTCACCTGGGCTCAACTCTCCCTGGAAGGCAACAAAGAGGAGGGCATGGTAGAGGGAACTGAACACTATCTAGGCACATTTTCGAGATTGTTGTTCCATGGTGTGAGAATCCCATGTGTCTGCAAGGTACTGTCATGTGAAAGAGGAGCTTAAATAGTCTCAAATGGACACCTTTTAGCTTTGGCCTTTCTAGCACCTGTAGGGAGACAGATGGTCATTCTATTATCACGATGAGCAGCAAACACCCTCAAGCCTAATAGATGTCTCATTTGCACAGATCTGACATAACAGGCAGGTGAGGACCAGGTTCAGGTAACAGGAGCTTTGCATTCTGTCTCATTTAATATTTCCTCAACACCTTGAGTCTTTCCAACCTCAGAAAACTCTCCATCTCTGTCTGTCTGCAGCCGTGACGCTTCTCCCAAGCAGGGGGACTCTGGAGAGAGGAAACAGTTTTGTTTTGTCCAGACTCCATTAGCTTTTACACCAGACGGTAGGCGTTTTGAAAACCTACCAGTGGCTATGCCTGTCCCTTGCCCGGCTCTACTAAAAAGGATGAAACAGAGAAAAACTCCTGCCTTCAGGGAATTTGCATCTCTGCTGCTTCTGCCCAGATTCGGCTTCTCGTCATGTACATTTTTCCAACAGCCTCCTAACAACCACCCATCTCTTCCCGCTTCATCCTGCAGCCACAGTGACCTTTCCAAAGCACAAATCTGATCATGTCACTGCCTGATTGAGGCCCTGAAACAGCTCCCTCTGGCCCACACCAGCCGATCTCAAATGATGCTCGGCAGAAAACAGGTGTTCTCTAAGCTGAACCAAGCTGGGCCATCACTAATATTAACTAATGACAGTCTTTTCTTGGTTGGCGGAAAAAAATTAAGCTAATTGATGGAATAGTTTCCATCTTAAGTGTTTCTCTGCTTGCCTTCTCTTAAGCCTGCTGTCCCGGCTACCACTTGGCTGTGTTTGAATATAGTATGAGACTATCTCGGATTGATCCCCAAATCACGAATTTCATTATAATTTTTTTCATGCATCACTATTTCCTGATGTTCAGCATGTGGGTGCTCTATGCTCTTGACAGGGTGGGGTGGCCCCCCTGGGATGAAGGGCTGGCATTCAAAGCCCTGCCCAACAAGCCCCAGCCAAGTAGTGAGCTTTTACCTTCCTATGACTTGGTTCACATGCTTTTCTCTGCTTAGGGTGAACTCTTCCTCCAAGACTTGGCACCACCCACCATCTTGTATAGTAAATGTTTGTGGAATAGATGCACGGGTGGGTTGATACACAAAAAGATGAGATTAAATATATCAAGCACCACAGAATACCAGACAGTGAAGTCTCAATGTGGGTGTCCTGGACAGAGAGTATGGCGGTCCTCTCTGCCCCTCACTCAGTGTTCTTCAGCCACACTGGCTTTCTTAGCATTTGCTGTCCCTTCCTTCCTGGGTGCTTCATGTGACTGGCTCTGTCTCAGACCACTTCACACAAAGTAGCCCTCCTACCTTGTCCGTGGTGTTGGAAGAGGACGACTCTGTTCTCCCAGAGCCCTGTGTCCATCATACCATGTGTCCATGCTTGGTCAACTTCAAGACTCAAACAATGTCTTAACATCGTGGCTTTGGGCTTTGAGGCCAAGAAAGAGGCCTCTTTGGTAACAGCATATGCCAGCAAAGCATATCTGCAATCTACTTTTTTTTTTTCCCAGGATGATGTTGACACATGTGTACTCAAATAAATCAACCTTCCCATCCTAACCATCTCCCTTGGCAGGAACAATAAGTGGATGTGCCAAGCCAGGACTGACCTGGACGACTCAACCCTTAAAAAATATAAAGGACATCATTGTGTTTTCACCCTAGCAGGTATTGAGACACAGCCAGCTCATCTGTTTCTAGTTTTTGGTTTTTTTTTTCCCATGGCCATAACCACCAACCTGTTCTTGGTAATTTGTGTGATATGCAAGTGCAGGGCTGGACTCAAGTCTTCTCCAGATGCTACTCTTGTAACCAGTAGCCTTTCATTAGCCACATGGCCATGTCTGGCTCAGGACCCCTTTGGTTGCAAGTGACAGAACCCAAATCAAATAGACTTAAGCTTAAAAGCAAATGTGTTGGTCCAAATAACTAAAAAAAATCTAGGCCTAGCTAGATCCAGGGAGTAAAAAAATGTCAACAAGAGTCTCTATTTCTCAGCTCTTCCTTCCTCTGTGTTGGTGTCATTCTCAAGCCAGGAGGTGGCAAATTGATGTCTGGAAGCTCTGCCCTGGTATCTCACAGTACAGCAACCGCAGCGGGACGAGCACTTCTCTTTCCCACTGGTTTCAAAAGTCTTAGAATTGACTCTCATTGGCCTGTCATGAGTCACATCCTTTTCCCTGAATTCTCAACTGTGGCCAGAAAGGAGTGATCATAAGGTCGGCTAGGTCTGGGTCATGTGACCACTTCTGACCGCAAGGAGGGAAAGACGGCAGGGTCAGATCCATCCAAACAAAATGGACTGCAAATTCACCTTTTTTGAAATCAGTATGTTGAAGAAAAGGGATACTGAATGCTCAAATGCAACAGATTTCTGCCTTAGGCTGGTTTTCAATCCACTCTGTGCCCTTTACACACTGCCATATGCTTCTCCTTAAAACTTGCGTCTCTGGCTTCTGGAACTTTGGTCACGACTGGTTCTCCTCCTTGGTAATCTCTCTGTGGCTCAGCCCCCAAATGTTGATTTTCCCCAGTGTTCAGTCCTTGCTTTTCTGTTACCCATGGTTGCAGGTACCTCCTACCTATGGGCCTCCTGCACAAACTGCATCTCTCATTCTGGGCATCCCATGTGGACTTGCAGCTTTCAGCTGCACAGAGCTGCCCAGTGGTGAGCCACTGGCTGCCCCTCTGAGCATACTCCTCCTCCATTGCTTGGCTTTGGCAACGGCACCCCTAAATACAGCCTCCCTAGCTCCAGTTCACCCTGCCACCTGCCAGTATACCACCCATGACCACAGCGTGAAAGATTCTGCATGCCAAATATCAACAGTCTGCTTCCCTCTCCATCTCCACTGCTCTCGTCACCTCTTTTGCCTGGGAAATTGCAACAGTAGCCTGTCTAGCTGGTCTCCACACCTCCAATGCTGGTCCCTGGTCTAGGGTGTTCTCTAAATCATCAGCTTTCTAAAAAGATCAATCTGTTCATGTTCCTCTCCTGATGAGATATCTGCTCTGTCTCCCTACTGCCTACTAGAAGAAATTAACCCTCTAACTTTGCCTTTAAAAGCCTGATGTGCCCTGAGGGTGCTCCAGCCACCTCCAATCCTATACCGTGTAGAACATTCACTACGCACTGTGCTCACCGTGTCTGTCTTTTCTTGTGTTTGATATCCTCTACCTGGAAGACCTTCCTCCACTCCCACCCCCTTCTCCTGGAACATTCTCACTTATCTTTAGAGATCAAGTCTTAATATCACAGGTGAAATCTCCCTCCCCCCCCTCCCCCCTGCTGCCCCTGGGCCACATCAGGCACTTCTGCTTCTTGGAGCACAAAGCATGGTGTTCGTACGTGGCTTGCAGGACACGCCACTTGCCTTCTGTCATTCTGCTTTCGCATCTCTCTCCTCCCCTGGGTGGGGAGCACGTGGAGGGCAGGCACCAGCCCCTCATCTCTGTGCCCACCCCTTATACGTGACCGAATGAATGAGGAGAGCGTGGAAGAGATGACTTTAGGGCCTGCTGCCATGCATCGGGAGCCATCAGTAGGCTCAAATGCCTTGAGAGGTGTTAGGGTTAATGAGAAGGTTGTATATATCAAGGACAAGAGAAAAAATTTCCACTGGATTTTTCGTCTCCCATTGGCACACGCCCCCTCCTTCTGAACGGCCAACTCATCCTTAGCTGGCAGCCTAAATCAATTTGAGCCTCGAGGTAGGATTGTTGGTGATAAACACATGTCTCTTGTTTCCTCTTTCTCTCTCTTTTTTTTTCTTCCAAAGTTCAGTTCTAAACCCAATTAAATGTTTCCTTTGACTCTGTTAGCTGTGACTTAGCTATGCTACCCCGATGGGATCAACAGCCTGCTTCATGTCTTTTTGATAGAAATAAAGGTTGATCAAGTCAGGCTTGTGTCAAACTATCTCCGGAAGTGTCACTGGACATGGGGTCTGGGTGAAGCCCACCCGATTCTCTCTGGGTGCTCCATTTCTCCTGAGGAGCCAGTGGTTCCAGGAGCTCAAAACACATGTTGTGAGTGTCTTCCAAAGAAGGGACTTCCAAAGGAAAGGTGTTTTGGGGGGTCCTGGAGGACTTTGGAGTGATAAGACATGATGTGCTGAGAGTCGTCCTTGCAGAAGTCCCTACCTGAGTAGGCTGGGGTAGAAACGAGGGGAGCATCAGACTTCTCTATGTGGCGTGTGTCTTCCGCTATGACAGTCGTCAGCACTGGGGTTTTTAGCACCTCCTTGGTGCCCCAGGGACAATTTCCAGTAGTCAGCATTGGGATATGACTCAATCAATGAAGGAACCAATCGATTTACCAACCCAGAAGTATCGAACAGCTACCATGAGCCCAGCATTGTGGGAAATGCAAGAATTATATAAGACAGTGCTCTCAAAGAACTCACAGTCTAGCTGGGGACACAAAATCAACAGACGGGAAACAATTAGTGAGCAATGGAGCTTGAAAAAATATGCCAAAGTGACTATAAAGGCAGCAGCAGTTCGGAAAAGGGAGAGATGATATTTCAACGAAAGCTTCTTTCATGGAGGAGGTAGGGGAAGACCTGTGCCTTGAAGGACAGGAAAGGGCTTCTGAAAGGGAAGGGCATTTCAGACAGGGGCATGGTAGGAGCAGCGGGACTCAGAATAGGGCGGGTGAGGGAGAGAGAGGTAGCCTGGCCGAGCTGGGTGAGCATGGTGAGGCGTGGGCGGTAAGCATGGATACATAAGTTAGAGGGGCCCAAGATTTGGAACCCCCAAAAGTCAGGGGTTTAAATTTGATGTTCATTCAATCCACAAACATTTATTATCTACTGTGTGTCAGATACTGTGAATTGTGCTGGAGATTCAGAGATGAACAAGACCCAAGTCAGACACACCAATATCTATGACAAGTGTTACAGTGGAGATATGTACCAGGTGCCCAGAAGCCAAAGAGGGTCACTCAGTCAACCCAACTTAATAAAGATTTAGGTGGGCTTCTTAGAGGAGGTTATATTTATGCTGAATCCTGTAGAGCACTAGAAGTTGGCCAGGTGTAGAAGAGGCAGGAGAGTGGTCTAGGCATGTATTATATAAGGATGTTCACTGCAGTGTTGTTTATCCTAGTGAAAAATGGAAAACAATCTAACCACCCAGCAAAAAGCAACCAGTTAAATCAATTACTGTCCACGCCTATGGAATTCCATGCAGCCTTTCAAAAGAATAAAGAAGTTCTGTATATTTTGACTTGGAAAGATCTCTGAGATATAATGTTAAGAGAAAAAACACAAGATCCAGAAAAAAATACATAGTATGCTATCTTTCATGTGAGAAAAAAAGAAATATGTATTTTGTTGATAAATGACTAGACCATCTCTGGAAAGAGACAAAAGAAATGTGGAATAATAGCTATTCCCAGAAAGGGGGACTGAGGAAGGAACACAGATGAAGCTCTGACTCCACGTGGTGGGAAATGATTCCTAAAGGAGGTATTGCTGACAGATTGAATCTTAGAAGGTGCTAAGGTTTACCCAGGCAGATGGGCGAGGAATAGTATTCTGGACAGAGGGGAGGGTTCAAATGAGCCTGGGATGTTTAGAGACCCTGGAGGGCTCAGGAGGCCGGTGGCAGAAGGCAGCAGATGGGCAGGCTGAGGCTGGACTACAAAGAGATCGGTGTGCCAGACTAAGGAGTTCACACTTTAGTCCCAAATCACTCCCTCGTTCCAACTGTCTGTACCGATGTGGACGTACCACAATGGCTTTGAAATGTGTTACCTTGGCCAGGCTCACCTACATTTCCTAGAATCCTCTTTCTTGTATGTTTACACTTAGGATGGGCCACAAGGGAGATTCTTGCAAGATTTGGGAGCCACTTTTTGTAGTTGACACATCTTGTTGCTGATCTGCTGACTCACCTTGTAGGTGTGAAGTAGTTGTGACCGCACCCACAGCCTTCCCCTGCATCTTCTTTCTGATTTTCGACGCCTGGCCAAGCGTGTATACTCAGCTCTGTGATGAAGGGCTGGGCTCTTGCAGGACAGTCTTGTAACCACACTCGAAGGCAAGAGGGACAGCCGTAGGTTTTGGTCTATTGTCCTGGGGCTGTTGCTTATGTTTGTGGGTTCCAGCCTGTTCCTAACCCCCGCTTATATCCACCTTCCCCCCAACTGCCTGTCCTGTGTGCCTCAGGCAGCAGCATCCCACGTGAGACACAGCCTTCCAAAGACTGCTCAACCAGCTCCCACAAATGTATGGGCCAGTTCTCCGTGGCCAATCCCCCAATATAGACGTATGTATCTCTTGGTTCTGATGTTCTGATGGAACACACACCCATCCTGTGCCCAGCACTGCTCCTGACTCTGAGAGTTCAGGGATGAAAAAATCCCATGCGGCGCTTGCCTTCCCGCCATTCCCTTTCCAGGAAGAGGAAGCAGAAAATAAATGACCAATGAATAATGTGATCTCAGAGAGTGATAAATGCTAGGAGAAAACTGAGAAGAGTAACCTCCTTAGACTGGGGGTAGTTCAGGGAGGCCTCACAGAACAAATGACATTTGAGTAGAGCCCCAGAGGGAAGCGGGGGGCAGCCACGCCAAGAGGCCTCCAGACAGAGGGCACGGCAAAGGTGCGGCTCCGAGGTGGCATGTGCCCGGAGCCTTCGAGGAACACAAAGGAGCCGGGCTGGCTGGAGGGCGGGTGTGCAGGGTGGGGGTGGAGCCCGAGGCTGGCTCCAACCTTGTTGGGCTTGGAAGCCAAAGTAGGGAGTTTGGATTTTATTCTGAGAACATCCTGCAGTTAAGGCATCTTTTAAAGTTGGCCAAGTAAAAGCCCACACACAGTTTTGCCTTTGAAAAATGGGGATAAGATGTGGTCTTGTGCTCTCTCTCTTTCTCTCTGTGTGAGTAAAAGAGAGACAGAAATTTTATGTCTTGGTCTTCGCCGCGCCTTGACTTACAGACCTTTCCATCCCGCATCTGTGCCCAAAGGGCCCGGCTCCCCGACAGTCTCACCAGAATGCCATCTTTCCTCTCGCGAAAGGGTTCTTTCCAGGGCCTCTGATAAAAGCATTATGTGACGCTGAATAACTCGTGGTTTTACACTTCATTTCCTTGGGCTGCCATTAGCGGCATCGAGCACCTCTGTCTTTATTTGACAAAATTTCCTACCCTGTTCTGCCTCGAACAGAGGGAAAACGTAAGGAGAGAAACGGTGTTGGGAAGTTGAGTTGGGAGAGGTGAGGCAGCTGTTTCAGGGTGTGGCTTCTGGAGACCAGTGGAGGGAGAGGCTCCCCAAACAGGACAGATGGCAGCCAAGGGGGCAGTGGTCAGCCTCACGTTCTCTGGCTCCTGTCCCAAGCCTCCTGGCCTCAGCATTTCTGTCTAACGGATTCAGAAATAACGTATTTATTGGACAGATGCCTAGAGATCATGTAGCCCAGAGAAGGGAAGCTATTTCCCAAGGTCACACAGCTTCCCAGTAGCAGAGTTTGGCCTGGAAACCAGCTCTTGGGGCAGCCCTGGGCACACCTCAGAGAAGAGTTAGGGTCCTCCTGATGTCCCCTGCAAAGACCAGCATCTCCCATGTTTGGTTCTCTGGGGCAATTGGTGTCATTTCTCACTCTGAAGATAAGACCACTTAGATCTTGATCCCGCTCACAAGCAGAGGGAGAGGCGGGGTGTGCAGGGTGGAGGGAACCCACACAGGAGCCGCTTCCACTGGTGAGTCCACACATACTTGGCTCAGCCCACCTGGTATGTGGACTCCATGTCTTCAACCAAGCTAGATGGATAGTCCAGGAGCGGGCTGACAGACACAGGTGAGTGCTGGCTGCGCTCTCTTCTCTCCATCGTTTTAAGACCTGAAGGCTTCCACCTTCAGGAAGCCTTCCTGGATTGGTGGAAGAATGGATGAATTCTTTGGCCTTGACCAGTTGCATTGGCAACTTCCCCTGTTTCAGGGTTCATGGGTCATTCCAGTGAGGGTTCTGGAACCGAGTCTCAATGGCCTGAAGTGGGTGACATGCGCACATCCCTGACCAATCGATGCCATCATAAGGTAAGGCTCAACTGGCCCATGACAGCTGCCTCGTGGACCGCGGCAGGCGGGGACTGCTTTCCCAGGGAAAATCAGGGTGTTGCCACCAGAACACCCTGGCAGCGAGCCCTACAGACCGCAAACAAGGATTTTCTTATCTCCCTGTCAGAACCACAAAGAGCTGTGGGACCGTGTGTACTTAATCCATTTCTGTACCATCCTCATGCAGAGTGAGGGCTTTGTAAATATTTGTGGAGTGAATGAAAGAATAAATGAATAGTAAATGAATGAATGAACCTCCGAGTGATAAGGCAGCCCTCACGGTGGGCGCAAGGCAGGGCCGCTGGCTCCACGCTCCGGCGGGATTGACCAGCGAGACAATCTCGGGAGCTCAGGCTGTTTGGACGGCGTGCAGGGCCACAGCAGGCGGACGGCGCCCCAGCCAAGGGCGCTTGGGCTTGAAGTTAACGAGGAGAGGCTGCGTGAGCCGGCGCACCATGGACGGCTGTGGGCTCAGGGAGCAGCTCGGTGTGAAATGAGGGGCTGCCCTTCTCAAACGTGTCAGCCTCGGCTGATGGTCCTGGTCCGAGAAACTTGGTGGCAACAGATGGCTCTGGAGTGATAGGAGAGAGCCCTCAGGTATGGAAATTTCCTTCACTCCTCAGAAGCGGAGCCGTCAGCAGCTCAGAATGGAGACTTGACGGGTTTTCTACGGGGGGAGGGTGCTGACGGCTGCAGCACACCTGGGAGCAAGGACAGGGCAGCAGCTCTTCCCCAGAGGCCAGCCTGGCTGGTGTCCCCTTGCCTGTCCTTCGTCCGGCCCTCTGGGTCCCCACGGGCAGTGCGGAGCATGTGTTAATGGCGTCGGAACCTGTGATTCTTTTGTTTTCCACACAGGTTGCTCCAACAGGTAATCTTCACCGTCGAGTGGGTAGGGGCCGGGGCTGCTCGTGTCCGAGGGCTGACTGAGCAAGACTGCTTTGGGGTGTTTTCCGTGCAAGTTCCAGGATTGAGTTTCCCACGGGCAGGGAGCAGCATTTTCACAGCTCCTTGGTCTTTTAAAATGAGAGGCACCTGGAAGGTAGAAGAATTTGGAGGCCCCCAAAGGACGAACTGGGAAAGAAATATCTCCAGGCTCTCAGCTCACACTGAAAAAGTATCTTGTTTTTCAAGAACTGCCTGACGGTGCTTCTCCTTGTAGGGAGGGCTGCGGCAGGCACAGCTGTGCTCAGCACCTGAAAAATTGTCTCGCTGAACTCTCCCTTTTGCCCTCCCATTTTGCAGACAAGGAAGCAGTTTCGGAGAGCTCACGTGATTGGCCTGAGGTCACGGAGAGGCAGAGCCAAGATGGAACTCAGGTCTGGCTGGCTCCAGTGCTCACTTCCTACCTAGCCCCTCAATCATGTTGATTTGGGGGAAACTTCCCAGCTTCACCCATGATGACCTTAGTTAAGCCCATTCAGCTGAGAGCACCTTATAACCAAGTCCTTGGAGACCTAGCAAAGGCCCCAGGAACAGGAGCCTGACCTGGTCCATGGCAGATATCGAGGAGCAGCTGCTATGGCCGGGCATGGAACTGGCCACCGGGATGCTGTGGCCAGCAAGACACAAGGTCCCTGCACACAGTAGATACACATGGAGGGTGATCAGGGAGGGCTTTCAGGAGGAGGTGACGCTGGAGCAGGGACCAGGAGTAAGTCATGAAACTGTCCAGGGGAGTGTCACAGGGAGAGGGAACAGCAGGGCAAGACTCAGGGTAGGTGCGTGCCGGCCACGTCCACAGGACGACGGTGGGGAGGGAGGTGAAGACTCGTGCAGCGCAGCAGGGGCTGGAGGAGGAGAGCCTGTAAGGCCACCGTGAGGACCGTGCCTTGGGCTGAGTCCGATCAGGCTGCTGCTGACTCCTGGAGTCTCTACACGCAGGGTCTCGGAGGTTCCCAAGGGCAGCAGGTCGTGCGGGCCGGAAGCACGAATTCAGGCCCTTCAGGCGACCGTTACAGAGAAGGCTCGGAGGCAGCCTTCCCTTCCAGCACTGGACCAGCGAGCTGGGTAGCCTCCTTCCCATATCCCTGCGCCCACCTGCTCTCACCACCACTTGGGATAGAAGGATTGCAAAGCTCTTCTCCCAAAATTTCTGTAGAACATCTCCATGTGACACACACACACAGAGGGCCAGCCAGGGAGATTTGCCGTGGAGAATCTTCCCCCCGCCTGCCCTTCTGCCTTCCAACCCTCCCTCCTTCCTTTTTCTCTGAGGTGTGTGTTTGTTTGTTTTTTTTTGTCTCTCAGCAACAAGGGATCTCCAATTGGCTTTGCTTTCTTTTCTCTGATACAAAAGGTTGCAGAAATGTTTTCGCACTCTCTCCCACTCACTTTTATTTTTAAAGGTGTAACAGGCCACTCAGCAAAGAATGGAATAGAAAAGAAAGAATGAGGAAGGAGGGAGGTTGAGGGAACGGCCATCGGTGACTGTTCCTGGCTTCTGCGTAAGTCCTTTCTGCACTCGATTCTTTGATTTGTTTGAACCTTGAGGGGGGACATCCGTCCTTGATCCACACGCAGGACAGTCCAGAGAGACAGAAGGAGGCGATGGTCTCAGTAGCAGCAAGAGGTTCAGCAGAAGGAAGCCACGAGAGAGATGTCTCCAGGCCAGGGTCCCCAACCTCAGCGCTATGGACGACTGGGGCCGGATGGTTTGTTGCGGGCCGCCCTGTGCATTGCAGGGTGTCCAGCGGCGTCTCTGGCCTCTACGCACTAGATACGGCAGCACTTCCCCTAAACCGTGACAACCACAAACGACTCCAGACATCGCCAGATGTTCCCTGGAGGCAAAATCAGTGCCAGTCGAGAGCCATTGGTCTTCACATCCTGGATGGTGTCCCCACGCTGCTACCTGTCTGGACTTGGTGGCCCTCCAGAGAGGCTCTTGGTGACTCAACGGCTGGAGCACATTCATACGTGGCAGAGCAGTGGCCGCCAGAGAGCCCCTGACCCTGGAGAGACTTTGCCCCCAAGCAGCAGGTGTGAGGCAGCCCCTCACCTGGCCCAGGTGCGTCACTGCCAGAGACGGCCACCTCTTCCGGTCGCTCAGAAAGGCCAGTAGCAAGCAGAGAAACCTTTGGAAGCCTCTGTGGCCTACTGCTCCGTGTCCTAGGATGGCATCAGCCCCGAGATGAGAGGGTGTCTACAAGCATCAGAGATGCCAGGAGAGAGAGGAGTCAGATTTTAGCACGTCAGAGCCGTCATGGGAACATGAGGTCCAGGAAGGCTGGGATGGGGCCCAGCAGACCTTCCAGAAAGCTCTCCTGTACGGCTTCTCGCACCGTGGTGGGTATGGCCTGACCTTTACTTTCCTTAAACTTTCATTTTTCATTTTTTTTTTTTTCTGGTTCTTGGCTCTGGAAAAAGTGGAAAAACATATACAGGGACCATACTGTTGATGTCTTGGTCAGAGAGGAGGAAAGATTTCACAGTAACTGAGGGAAAACACTGCTTGACACGTGGGCCAATAAATCACGCCCACGTTTATGCATTTGCGGGCGTGGGCCCGTGTGGTATTTTTCCTTTCTCAAGAAGAGAATTTAAGCTCTAGATGCTCTGACAAGGCTCCACTAAAATGGGCCTTTCTCCTGCCTGCTGAGGGCGGCTCTCATAAGAGTGTTTGTCAAATAGAACCCGAATCTCCGTCTCCCCCTCTGCTGGGAAGGCAGGAGCCGCGCACACCGGGACGAGCGTCTCCGCTCTGAAGACTGCCTTTGGGGAAGGTGAGCAGGGTTTTCCTGCATAAAGTTCAAGAAATGAGAGACAAGGTGTCTTCCTGGGGAGAGGTCACAGCACCCCAGCATTTAGGGCAGTGCCAGGCATGGCTTGGGGACGTGATATGCATAGAACGAGTGAGTTCTTGTGCCCAAGTTGGCAAGGCAGCTGACTTTTGTTTCCATCCCCTACCAGGCAGCCAGGTTCTCCTGCCCTTTCATTCTCTTATTCCCTCTCTCTTAACTGAGCTTATAGTTACTTGGCTGTAAAATGACTGCTGAATAAACTATCGATCAAATATCAAATATGTCTGGACATCTATCATGTGTATGCCACTGGGTTAAGACCTGGAAAGTGTATGGGGCTTTGGGGAGGGAAGGACGTTCTTGGTTATGAAGGATGGCAAATACATGGCACACCTGACCCAGTCTCCCGTCCTGTGCTTCTAGCAGACATTACCAATCAATCACTGCACATGTAGCATCAGAGTTCTGTTTGACAGAGAGCTCTGGGCTGCCTCTCCTCAGGACAGCCTTCCAGTACATAGCTCTGGAGAGGGGTCACCACTCGACCAGCCAGATGTGTCACATCAATCCTGGTGATCAGCGGAGTAACAGGTATCACAGACCAGTCACCCCCATGTCATACTATCCTGAGCATCTTGGGAGGATTAGAGATCTTTAGGGAGACCCACCCCCTCATAACACAAAGAACTTTAAGAGGCAAAGCCATAGGTGATGATGGTCCGACAAGGCTGTGGCAGGAGACCTAAGCTTTCTGTGATATTGTTGCTCACCTCCACACAGGCAACCCTGGAAAACTTCCTGTAGGCAGTGATGTGCCAGCATGTTAGCTGCTTCGCTCCTCCTACAGTATTTGTCTTTGATCAAATGACAATCCTGAATTCCTACTCCTCTCTGGAGCCTACAAGCCCTTACCTCTGTCCAGCCACTATTGCCCTGAGCATGTTCCTAGGACTGGCCAAGTCCTCCCCACCTCAGGGCCTTTGCTTGGCAGCTCCGTCTGGCAGGAATGGTCTCGTGCTCACTCACCAGATGACTGGCTTCTTCGTGTCCAGGCCCCAGCTGGAATGGCCCTTCCTCAGAGATGTCTTCCAGCCAACTCTCTTAGAAGTTCTCCCCTCGGTCTCCACGCCAGCACCTGCTCATTTCCTTCATGTTTGTCTCTTCTACCAGAAAGTGAGCTGGTCTGGCCACACGGTGGGCCCAACACCGAGGCTCAGGCATGGTTAGGTCCTAAGCCAATATTTACCCAGAAAGTAAAGAACAAATGAAGCTCTAATGGCTTCTGTGGAAGGTACTGAGGCAAGGCCAGGGTGTCAGGGAGGCTCTCCGTGGACCGGCATGTTGCGTTAAGTATTTCACGGCATCCTGTTGCTGCTCTGAAGTTGCCCACAGCTCTCCCCTGTGGACGCTGCACAGCAACCTGTGTGCCCGGCACGAGCTCGCGGGTCCACGTGGAGCTGCTTCCACGTCCCCCTCCCCCCGAAGCCTGCCTCGCTCTCCTCACGTGCACCCTGGGGGCAAGCATGGTCTGGCCAGCCCCCTGGCTGGTGGAAACCCGTCCAGAAATCACGCACCCTTGACGTGGAATGATATAAACATCCTACACGCTCACGTGGCTCAGGCCCAGTGCTGGAGGCCAGAAGTCTGATGTCCAGGTGTGGCCACTCTCCTTCCGGAGGCTCCAGGGGAAGGTCCTTCCTGGCCCCGTCCAGCTCCGGTGGACCTCGTTTTCCTTGGCTTGTGGCCACATCACTCCAGTCTCTGCCTCCATCTCCACATGGCCCTCCTCCCTGTGTGTCTTGTGTCCTCCTCTCTTCTCATAAGGACCATTGTTGGACTTAGGGCCCACCCCAAATCCAGCATGATTTCATCTCAAGATCCTTAACTAATGACATCTGCAAAGGACTTATTTCCAAATAACATCACTTTCTAAAGTTCCAGTGGACACTATTCAATGCACTGCTGTAGTCATTAGGGTGATGGCTGGCTGTGGGCAGATGTTCCTGGGTACCGAGGGCTGCTGCAGACCCAGACACCCCCAGAGGAGAAAGTGACATGAGCAGGCAGACCAGACTGCCGCCATGCATGGCATCCTGGCTGGCCTCCTGCTGTGGCCCCTGTGCCTCCCTGCGTGGAGCTCCTGCTTGGTAGGCTCTGCTCACTTGGGCTCACTCTCCAGGACGACTTTAGAAAGGGCCATGCATTGCCTTTTGCTTTTTTTTTCTTTTGGGGCCAGATGGAGAAACAGTCACCTTAGATTCTAGCATCATCATCATCATCATCATCAATTTTTAGTTTGTTTTTTGTTGTGTATGCGTATTTTAAAAATGTGTTTTGTTTCTTAAAAGGCACACTAGGGCCAGGAGAGTGTCTTCGGGGCCTTGCAGTGCTCGCTACAGGCCGACAGAGGATCCATTGTCCGCAGGGCTGGCGGGCCTCTGGGGAGATGTAGGTCTCTTTCCTTCGGGGGCCTGGGCTGGTCTTAGCTGCCCCTGACACAGGCTTTGCTGGGAAGTGGGCTGCAGCACGGACCCCATGAGAGTCATAAACCCCAGGCAGGAATGGAACACGGATTAAAATGTTCGGATTTGAATGGAATAATATACAGCCTAGGAGATAAGCCTTCTCCTCTCATCCCGGGGCCTGGTCTGCTGTAACAAGGCTGCAGACGGCATTACTGCAGAGAGCTGAGCCTGGACAGGGGTGCAACGATCTGCTTCCTGCCTGCCTGCTGGCACGAGGTGAGCAGAGGCAGTGAGGCTCTGTCCTCGCGGAGCCCCTCATTCACGGGGGCGACAGACATGCACACAGGGAGCCCCAGTACACGGTGAGGGGCCGGGGGCCAAGGGGTATGGGGTGAGTAGGGAAGGAGCCAGGGAATCTGGGGTTCAAGGAGGCAGGAAGGAAGGCTCCGGAAGGCACCAGCTTCTCTCCCTCCCCTCTGTCCCCGCCTCCCTGGTCCAGGTCATCGTTGTCTGGATGACCATGACAGCCGCCGCTGGTTTCCTGGGTTCCTCCCTCCATCCTAAACATTCTCCACACAGAAACCATTGGGAGCTTTTAAAAACGAAGGGACGGAGTCAGCACGGGTCGAGGCCCACAGCTGGTCTCGTTGGAAATGACTGCAGCCCGGAGAGTGCACACGTCTGTCTCCCCGAACCCCTCCAGCCCCGAGCTCCACCCTCTGTGCATTTTCCCCTCTTCCCTTGGCCAGAGAGAGGAGCAGCTGGGATGCGTGGTCTCCAGCCACCGTGGGCACAGCCTCTCCGAGCTCCCCCAAACTGGCTAGCTCCTTTGGGGTGCTGCCTCCCTCCCCATCTCACCCTGACTTCTTTGAGGAAGAAGCTGGGAAGCCTCTCTACCTGCAAACGCTCTATCCCTTGTAAGCCATACGTCGCTCTTGAGACCAAAACAACCAACTTCACCCAGACTTGAACGGTCCTTGACACCCAACCATGGGCCTTTGCGGAAAGACGTCCAACCAAAGAGATAAACGCATCCCCTCAGTAGGGAGTGGAGCGAGAGTTTCCAACTAGATTCCAGAAGGCTTCAGGGAATTTCACAGATGCCACTTTCAGGTGGTTTCTGAAGCACCCAGCACAATGCCTGGCACGTCCAAGGCGCTCAGTAACCATTTGAGTAAAACAAACAACAATGATATTAATAGTAACGCTAACACTGGTGACTCTTTCTTAGGCGCTCGTGAGACTCCAGTCCGTGTGCTAAGCATTCTGCGTGCTAAACGCTTTGCGTAGAAGGGGGAGACACAGTCCTACCCACTGAGGGTGACAACCAGGCATATTCAGGCGTAGGTATGGGAGACAGGACGGGTGGACATCTGTCCCGCCCTCTGGAAGCCCATGTCTACTTAGAAAGACAAGATACCGAAAACTCTACCGCTGATAAGGGTTAAACAGCCGTTCGATACAACAATAGGAGAGATATTCAAGGCGGCGCATGATTAATTGCCCGGCAAATCGTAGGGATGATAAATGTTGTGGCAACTCAGAGGAGGGAGCCATTTCTCCAAGCCGGGCAGAGCAGACAGACACCAGGGGGGTGATTGTGCCCTTTCAAGGGGGGCCTTGGGGCTGCTGTCTGGGGAGGTCACTGTCCCACTGTGGGAGCTGGAAGAGACCTTTCTCTCTCTTTCTCTCTCTCTTTTAAGGTGTAGGTTGGCTATTCAGCTGTCCACTTTCTACGGTCCGCCCACACCGAGGTCCTCAGGAAACCAGCCGGTTCGAGGACAGGGACAGCCAGCAAAAGCTGTCCATGGCTTCCCCTTCCCCCTGTTTAAACTTCTCCAGGACAAGATACCCGTCTGTAACCTACCCTCTAGAAAGTGGGCACCGGAATTTGGTGTCTGCATAATGTGAGAACAGGCTGAAGATGCTGGCTTTGAGCCCTGAAAGCAGCTGGGGCATCTCTCCCTTGGCAAATGGGTCCCACGTAATTTTACAAAAACACATCATTTTCATGGTAGCGATAAGACTGACAAGTGTTTGGATTTTGCTTGAAATTTTGAGAGGTTATAGCTGAGACGTTTCTTTGAAGCTCTTGGAGCTCTGGATTGTGTTCAGTTTGGATATCTATTAAGAAAACAGCCATTTCATCACGGCTCGTACCATAAATTGGTTCATGGATGCCCAAGGCTTTATCTCATTAAATCGTGTCGCTATCTATAAATGGTGTTTAGGCTGTTTCTCTGTGAGCAAGGTTATCTGACTGTTTAGAAACTCCAACCCTGGATGGAGAGAGGCTGTTATCTGTAGACCTGGGTGAGACGATCAGCATTTCCAAAGAAGCAAACAATCCTGAAAGGCTCGTTGCCTTTCCGGGGCTGTCACAGGGTGGGTATAGCTGCCGCCAGCCAGACCCCGCCTGCTCTGGGCTCTGGCTGTCCCCAGCAGTGAGAAAGCAGATGGCTGGTGATAGATCACAGGGCTGTCATCTGCAGGGGCTGGCTGGTGACGTCACAGCTGGGGAGGGGGCTTCTGGAGCCAGGGGAGGCCCAGAGGGATGCTTGTCAGGGCTGAATTAGACGCGATGGCGCTGCACTCCATCTCTACCCTCCCCTCCTCTCTTGCCCTCCAGCCCGACTCGAAGCCCTCATGGGCAAATGAACATCTGCATTGTCTTCGATGTTAAGAGTGAGTAAGCGACCCTGCAGCCCTCCCCGGCTGTGAGCACAGTCTTAAAAGGGGGCCACCGTGGAATCCTGATGAGCTGTTCCGCGGAGGAGCTAAGATCCAGGCTTCTGGTCAGGATAGGGATCAAGTTCTGCCCTTCCGCTGGACTCAACCTCTCTGTCTCAGTTTCCGCACCCGTAAAATGGGCTTGCAATGAAGATGGAATCAAATGATACATTATTGCAGGGGTTAGAATATTCACGGCCTGGGCAAGGGCTGCTGCGGTGTCAGCAGGACAGGGCCCTCTGTGCTCAGGTGGGCCTTGCTACTGCCGGCGGTGGGCAGGCAGGGGCTGGCACCATTACCTGAATCCCCTCTGAGTTTTGTCCAAACCCTCCAAAGACTCAGGCCACAGCTTTCCTTCTCATAACTCTCCCGAGGGTGCGGAGAGGGAGGATGCTTGGGAAGGGAACAGCAGGGATCGGCTCATCAAGAAGTCAGAGGGGCTAAGAGGGAGATGGGAGGTCAGTAGCACCCGTGGGGCCTCCTCGGTCTGCCCAGGGCCTCAGCGTGGGCCTGGAACATGGCCAAGCCTGGGGGTGGGCAGGAACGTCCAGGCTGGACACAGCGACAAAGGGACCGAGGTAGCAACAGCTCTGTGTTTACGGGACAGCCAAACGCCGTGGCAGGGGGTGGGGGGCCGGGGAAGCAGAGGGGTGTGTGTAGCGGGGAGACTGTTATTCTTTCACATTAAAAATAAGTTCCATAGGTTAATGGTCCCCAAGAAAGGCGGCCTGGCACGGGGGCCCTGGCAGCCACTGGCTCCCAGGTCTCATGGAGAGGGTGGCACCACATGCTTCAGCTGCTTGACTTGGAGGAAAACGATATCCGTGAGCCCCGGCACACAATGCCGCAGGACGCGGGGCTGGAAGGAAGGAAGAGGAGGACAGCCTC
This sequence comes from Avahi laniger, assembly GCA_963575035.1. Taxonomy (NCBI): domain Eukaryota; kingdom Metazoa; phylum Chordata; class Mammalia; order Primates; family Indriidae; genus Avahi; species Avahi laniger. The sequence goes on from CAUYSK010114415.1 coordinate 63,997, forward strand.
CCAGAGCCCCGGGACAGGATGCTCCCCAGCGACGGGGCTGCGGAGACAGCCACGTTCCCAGACCAGGAACAATGGAGCCACTCCGCAGCCCCCAAGGCCCTTCGTCCCACCGGCCGCCCGTCATGAGACTGGGCCTTGCCCAGCAGGGAAACTTCCAGAGGCCGTCCATCCCTTCTCCCCGCCCCCCAGGATACAGTCCAAGCCCCTCACCGGGTCTTGGAAGCCCTTCGGTGAGGAGGCGAGAAGCAGGGCGAGAAGAGCGTGGCTCTGGAGCTGAGATGCCCAGCGGGACGCTAGGTCCTTGAGCTCACTGTGTGGCCGCTGGCCGTCCCCGGCCCTCATTGCTTCCTCAGCCACGTGGGCATCGTGGTAGCGAAGCCTTCCCATTTGGTGCTCGTCATGAGTACTGAATGGCAGGACACCTACAACTCGGGGTGCAGTGCCTGGCACATAGTGCTTGTTATTAATAGTATGGACCTTTAGGATTACGTTTCTAGCCTTTTCCATATGCTCAGCCATATTGCGTGCACAGCTTGCCTCTGTTGGCAAGTTCATAAAGATATCAGAAACCACAAACCTCATATGTGCCAGGCATGGGGCCAAGCACCCAACCAACCTGTCTCACATCATTCCCTTGCAAGGCAGGTCCCCCTAATCGGTCAGGAAACAGGATCCAAAAGCAGAAGGGGCCTGGGCAAAGCCACAGAGCCCCAAAGCAGTGAGCTAGGATGGTCCGGGTCTACGTCTTCCTACCCACTTCACGTTCTTGTCCCTCCTAAAATGCCCTTCTCCCCGCCTCAGCTCTGCCATGCCCTGGGGCACCTCACCCATCCGATTGTCCCAGCCCACTCCTGCCCGGTGCCACTGTGGCTGTCCCTGCGTGGGTCTGGGCGTCCCTCCTCGGCCTTCTGCTGGCCTTGCTGCCTCTGCCTCGCGCCGGGTCTGCTGGCGCTGGGCCTGGCTTGCTCACAGGACAGGGAGCCCCCGGCAGGCAGTTGGCACTCAATGTGCAATGTTCGGTGGGGTCAGGGATCACGTAGCTCTCGTGCTCGGGGTGTGTGGGTCCCACAGACCCCCCAGACCCCCCAGAAGAGCGGCGTCGGCAGAGATGGTGGGAGCAGGAGGAGCCTGCTCCTCAGTGAGAGCCGGGCGGTCGGGACAAGGGACCCTCACGGCCCCTCACTGCCCTGTCTATCCATAGAGTTTCTGGGATTCTATGAAGAGAAAGGAAGGAAAGAGGAACAAAGAGGTGCAAGGAGGAGAGTGGAAGGAGAAGGAGGGGAGAACGCCAAGGCCAAGGCCAAGATGAGCAAGCGGGAGTGAGAGCGGACAGGCAGAGGGACAAGCGGAGAGGTGGGGCCTGCGACGACCCGCACCCCACCCGCTCGCGGGCGCACCTGGAAACCCACACCCAACACCGAACTCCGGCCTGGGACGCCCTGGCTTGGCTGCAGAGGTTGTCAGCCCAGGGTGGCGCCGTGCCAGGGAAGGCACGCGAGCGCGGCAGGAGGGCCTGCGCCCACACGTGGCTTCTACAGCGGCACCGCCAGGCCCTCGGAGCATTGATTCCTGCACGGCACTCCCGATCAGATATATCCAATAGCCGAACCTTTTAGCGTCTCTGCCGCTAATAGCATGATTTCTTCCTCTGTCATCAGTGGTAATAAACTGATCTATAAAAGGTTTTAAAAGTGCTACAAATAGCTTCTCCAGTCCCCTGAAGTCAAGCTCGTTGGGGAAATGGCTGGTTTCACTGCTCCCTGCACTTTGGGCATGTGAATGCGATGGGCAGAGAGAACTCACCCGGGGCTTTTGTGAGAGGAGAGCGCCTGGGTTTCAGGAGGGCTCCCTGGGGGCTGCCTGGGCTGGCCCCCACCCCACCGTCCCTCTACCCTCCGCATCCTCCCTACCTAGAGTGGGACAGAGGGAGTTGGAGTTGAGTGAGCATCGTGTTTCAGGTGCCGCTCACTTGCAGGCTAGTGCTAGTGCAGGGCGAGTGCTGCCTTAAAGTTTGCACCCTGGGCATCTCACCTGGGCAGGAAGGAAGGAATACAGGGCTCTGCCATGTGCCCAGCCTCACTTTCCTCATCTGTAAAATGGGACTGTCCATCCACCTCTTGTTTATTGACAATGTACATTGCACCAGGCACTGGGTTCCCAAAGACAAGAGCACAGATGTGTTCTGCACACACAGAGCTCACGGCCCGGCGGACAGACGGAGGGTGAGGAACCAGAAACAAACAGTTCCGTGCCGCTCGTGAACTCAGGAGCTACAGGTGCAACGATCTGCCAGACAGCCAGGGATGTGGGCTGCGCCAGCACCTGCAGAGCATGAAAGAAGGGGACAGTGGTGACAGGAGAACACGGGGCAGGTGGGCCGAGGGGAGGACAGTGAGGCCCCATGTGCAAATAGGGCGGGCAAAGCAGGTGACACCACCCTGGAAGGTGACAGTCTGTGATCCGGACGATTTCTGCTCCATGTCTCACTCAAACTGACCTCTCCTATGTCATTGGGCACCCTGTCCCCTACCAAGTGATGGTAACAAATTTTTACCCACGCTAAAGAGTCATTATATTGCTATTTCTTCTATAAAATATAGATCCATTTTCAACAGGGCAGGCTTTCTGCGGGCTCTCTGGTCTCTCCAAGGAGGTCCCTAAGGATGGAGCCATGAGTCTGGACTGGGCGTGGCAGAATTTGGGCCACAGGGTTCAGGCTGACAACACTCTTCACTGCTCCCTGCCCTCGCAGCCGTTCCCAAGCTGGGCTCCGTCCTGTTCGTGGGCACTTTAACACGAGGTGAGTGACAACAGGCAAGCATGTAGAATCACATGTGCCTGCTTTTTTGAGAATGGCCAAGAGTCTGGGGCCAGTGCTTCATGGTATTTTCCTCTAGAAGCTTCTGGACTGTACCTAGAAGAGCAACCCAGCAGGGAGGAGGGAATCAAAACCTAACCTCCTTTTATAGCCATCTCTGTAACCTCACCTCCCATCCCCCTCCCCCTACTCCCCAGCCCTGTGGTCCTCCCTGAATATGACCAGCACATTCCCACCCCAGGGCCTTTGCACAGCTGCTCTCTCTGCTTAGAGCTCTCCCAGTCACTCCTTCTCGCATCATCCACCTGCTTTTCCGCTTTGTTGTTTATCCAGGTCTCCACTTAGCACATCTCGACTGAGCTCCTCCTGGATGCCCCCACTCTGCTAAACACAGAGATGCAGCAAGATGGCATGGCCGCGACCGTATGGGGTTTGTATTCCCGAGCACAAACAAATGCGGGCGATCATTCAGGCAGTCCCAGCAGCTATAAGGCACACTGAGCGGACCGTTTGCCATCTGCTGTGTTTCTTGTTATTTATCTCTTTCTGTTTCTTGTCCATCCCTCTCACTAGACTCTCAGCTTTGTGAGGTCTGGGTTTGGTGTTTTGTGGCACTTTCCCTCTAGAAGCTTCTGGATCTTATCCAGAAGAGCAACCCTTCGTGGAGGAGGGATTGGCCCTGGAGGGGATGGAGGCAGCTCCCCCATAAAGAGCCTCAAAGAGACTCAGGTCTCCAGCAGGGCCCCAGAGCCCCCACTACCTGCATGTGGGGGCACCCCAGAAACATGGATTGAAATGGTGGGTGCCGGCCTGCACCCCACAGGACCTCTGAGAAGGGCAGTCCCAGGGGCTCACCTGCCTGCCCTCTGATCCCTGGCTTCTGGCTGGGGAGAGCGTCCGCTGCCTCTCTGAATCAGTCGCTCTCCCCATCCCCCTCGAGAAATAGCAAGTTTAATAGCTTAGCAGCCCTCAGCGTAGGTGTGGGTGATTCAGAGTGGGCTCGGCTGTGGAGGGGCCAGCACGGATTCCGCGCCGAGCTCAGCCCCCACAGTCTGCAGCTCAGCCAGTGACTCACCCCAGACGCCGTGTGAGTCAGGGGCTCAGCAGCTCAGGCTGGCTCACACGCCCCCTGCACACCAATGAGCCCCAGCAAACTAATGAACACAGGGGATGGGGCTAGCTGGCAGAGAGCGCGGGGGTGCCGCCACACACACACACACACACACACACACACACTCGTGCACAGTTCAAACCCACACCGCACACTCTCACACACACACACACACTCGTGCACAGTTCAAACCCACACCGCACACTGCACACTCACACACACACGTGCACAGTTCAAGCCCATGCCGCACACTCACACACACACGTGCACAGTTCAAACCCATGCCACACACTCACACACACACGCACTCGTGCACAGTTCAAACCCACACCGCACACTCACACACACACGCACTCGTGCACAGTTCAAACCCACACCACACACTCACACACTCACACACACACGTGCACAGTTCAAACCCACACCGCACACTCACACTCACAGACACACATGCACAGTTCAAACTCACACTGCACACTCACACACACACACACGTGCACAGTTCAAACCCACGCCGCACACTCACACGTGCACTTATGCACACACGCATGTACACGCCCACACCCTTGTGCAGCTCATGTTCACGTCCACATCCACACACTCTCTTCCGGGTACGCCGCCCCTCCCTCTGTCATTCCCTCTGGCCTTGCTCCCTTCTTTCCTTCCCTCCCTCCCACCATCCCCCCTCTTTCCCTTCCTGGGCAAGAACACAGGCCTTGGAACCCCGGTCATCGCACGTCGATCTGACCACAGACAGGTCTCTTTGCAGCCCTGTCCCTGTCTCCTCAGCTGCAAGACACGGAGACTGTTAACACCACTGCCTGGGAGTAAACTCTGAGCAAAGTGCTTAGGACGAGGGTCCGGCACGTGGCAGGCGCAGCGCGTTGGTGTGGCCCTTGTGGTCGGGCTCGTTCGGGGATCCCACAAGCATCTGCTGGGTGCCCGGCGGGTGCCGCGCGACCCTCCACTCCACAGACGCAGTGTCTGGGAGTGGCGATGGCAGGTGAACAGAGCAGTCGCACTGCAGGCAGTGAGAGCCAAGGGAGGGGGCGTGGGAGGCACGGCAGGCTCGGGATTTTAGGAAGAGAACCTTGGCGGTGATGTGAAGGGAGGGTTGGAGACGAGAGGCAGCGCTCAGATCAGCACAGCCCGACGTTCTAGTCTCTCCTGCAGACAGGGAGGGCGCGTGGCCAGCAGGGATCTGGGGGCCAGGAAAGTGGCCTCTGGCCAAAGGAGCCCAGAGGTGACCAGGGCTGAGTGGGAAGAACACCCTCCCCTGTGCCCCTATTTTTCCATCAAGCTCTGGGTGGAGGTGCAGGATGTCTCAGTGAGTGGGACGGACTTCTCCAGCAGGGACCCCAGCTGCTGACAGTGTTGGGGCTTCAGGAGGAGGGCAGTGCCAGCCCCGGGTGGGGTGGGGAGCCTGGAGCCCAGCAGTGATTTAGTGGCGGCTGTGAGCACCGTGCTTTGCTGGTTCTAGCCCGTAGCGGGAGCCCCCCCAGAGCTTCGTAGAGTAGTGTTCACCGGGGCACATCAGAGCCAACAGAATGAAACCCTACACTGAGGCAGCCCTCGCGGGGCCCGTCTCTATTTTCTTAGCTCCACTTGGTGGGCCTGGTCAGCGGTCCAAGACCACCCAGCAAAACCAGAGGGTGTGACAGAGGCTGCCTGCAGGGCTCCTGGAAGCCCTGAGGCCAAGGCCCATCCAGCCCCAGGACCGGAAGAGAAACAGGAAGGGGACCCCAACAAGGAGAGACCTCAGCAGGAAGGTCTCCGAGCCCCAAATCCACCCGACGGATGGTTTGTCAAGCAGGTTCTTTGTTTATTGGGATGGTCCTTGCTCCCAGATTCTAAGGGGTTTCTAGGGGATTGTCTCGAGGACCATCCAGAAGGGGTCAGGTTTAGTTGTTGGATTTACCAAATAGAACAATACCCACATGCACACATGCACACACCCACACATGTACACACACGTCTGCACACACATGCACTCACAGGCCCACACACATGCGCACACCCCCATGTTCACCAAGCATAGTTCCTACTTGCATAAAAAAGACAGGAAAGGAAGGAGGAGTCGGAGGTGCGGAAAAGAGAGGGTGGGGGTGGGGAGGAGAGAGAAGGGAGGAGTTGCCATCCCCGTGAGGTCCCGAGAAGCCTGCTCCTCTGGGTGGAGGTCACTCTTGGTGCGTTCCATCCGTGTCCAACAAAATAGAGTATCCGTGTGACCCAGAGTCATTCCTGTCTTCCGCCCACGGAACCCTCCCTCCCTCGCCATCAGCCCAATCCAACCCAACTCCAACCCCAAACCAACTGCGCTCCACCACCAACCCTCACCCAAGGTCAACCGATTCTGGCTCCAAGACACACTCCACTGGGGACTGCGAGGCACACCCCACGCTGCGACGCACAGCAGATGAGCCCGGCTTGGCCCACCGCCCGATGGTGAAGGAAACAGAGACAGTGAACCCCAGGAGCCCCGGCAGGGCCAGGTGTGAAGCTGTGTGCTCCTGGGCCCAGCGCTGGGCTGCTGTGGACTCATCTCCACGTGCACTCAGTTGAGAAGCCGTCCCTGTTCGGGGCAGTCCAGGAAGCTGGCGGCCAGACTGGCTGGGGAGACGCGGTAGCCTGGGGCTCTCGGTCCTCAGACAAGGGTCAGAGGAGGAGCTCTGGGAAAGAGGGAAGGAGAGTAGCTGCGAGGACCCCTCCAAAGGAGAGAAAACTGGTTTGCCACCAAGCCGCTCCTAGCCTGCCTCCTCCAATCTGTCTAATCCTCTGAGCAGGGAGCTGGGCGCGTGGAAAGCGTCCAAAGAGCAGACACCTAAGCCCAGCACATCTTTCCGCTGAGAGGAGCAGAAGGCAGGTTCCAGATGCAGGCAGCAGCTGCCTGCACTCTCCCAGGCCCTGCAGCTCTTATCTAATCCCCCCTCGAGTGGCACAGGGGTGCCTGCGCAGGGTCCCTCCCCACCTGCCCTGACACCTGCGTGTGTGCAGGGCGGGGACCGAGGGCACTGTTCGGGGCAGGGTTTCTGGCCGGGTCGGGCCAGGGCCTGGGGCTTCTGGCCAGGCTCCAGGCGGCGTTCCCATTTGCTCGCTAACCTATTTCATCGTCTCCCACATGCACGGGGACCATGATGTTCCACTGCCGTCCCAAAGTGGTTCAGGAGCACAGGTGCACTCAGGGCCCCTGGAAATCTCTCGGCTTCCACATGGAGACTGAGGGATGCTGGGGTGGCCACCCTGGCAGCTGGACCAGGTCCTGCACCTGTCTCCAAGCCAGGAGTCCAGGGACCTCACCAGTGACTGCCCTGGGAAGCCCATCTTCTCCCCACCCCAGTGTCACCCGGGCAGGAGTGAGGGCGAAGGCGGGACAGCAGGGGATGCCTCTGGAGGGTCCCCAAGGCTTGGTTCTGCCATCGGGGGAGACTCGGCACCTCTGTGCCTTTGCTTGCCAGTTGAAAAGCATCAAGGTGGGACACAGGCCCCGCTAGAGAAAATGCTACTTCTACCCCCACCATTTCCCGTCTCTTCCTACCAGCTGTGAGGCCGCGGGCACGTCCCTGAGCCTCTCTGTGCCTCAGTTTCCTCATCTTCACCATGGAGATAACAACGATAGTACTTACGCATGCTGTTGTCGCCAGCATTAAGTAAGTCAATCCACGCAAAGTCAATAGATGTGAAGTGCTCACCACACTACCTGTAAGCACTCCAAAGTTACTGGTTATCATCGCTGTTGTTGTTATGGTTACTCATCCTCCACGTCCATCTCCGGCACCTGGTCTGAAACAAGTAGACTTTGCTATTCCCTCTCAGCACGTTCTTTTCTTTTCCTCTGTGGCTCTCTGCACATTTGTAAATACATATTTAGTATTTACGTGTTTGATCCTTTTCTTCTGTGTGTTTGCTGCACCGGACTGTAAGCTTTGAGGGGGTGGGGCTGGGGTTTGCTCCCCTTGGCCCCGTATAGCCCCTGAGAGGGGCAGGCGTTATTAAGATCACTGGGAGATTGAGCAGGTTCAGATTCGGTTTGGTGGGTGGGGGCAGGAGAGCAGCCCAGCTCTGCCGGTTGCAGAGTGCACCGGCCCCTGCGTGGGTCTGGCCCTCGGGGAAGACTGGCCCTGTGCTGACAGAGGAGGTGGGCGGGGGTTGGACGGCTGCGGGGAGGCCCTGGCTGACCACACCTGCCTCAGGACCAGGCTCTGGCCACAGAGGAGAGCGCTGGGTCCTGTCCTTCCTCGGGTCTGAGCTCCAAGGGGAAGGCAGGGCAGTTTGAGCCTATCTGGGAGCCAGGGGTGGGGCCAGGCGATTCCAAAGCTACTTGTGCCCTCAGGGTCTTGCCTGACGCACCCCAGTTCCTTGCCCTGGGATGTGACACCCTTGGATGCACCTCACCCCTGCCCCCTCTGCCTTGGCTTCTCCCCCAGGGATGTCCCCGAGGCAGGGTGGGTGGGTCCTGCGGCTGCTCTCATCGTTAGTGCCACGTGGGGGCCTGATCTTGGAGGAGCTTGCCTGGAGCCCAGGTACGGTCCATAGAGAGCCGATTGCTGAGTCGGACAGCCCAGCAAGCTGCGGCAAGGGCAGCACACCTCAGCACCGGAACATCGACCATGCACAGCCTCAGGTCACACGGAAAACATTTCGAAGCCGGGATAGACCTTGAAACATAATCACTGAGTCGGGCCTACAACTCTTCTCCTCCCAAGGCCTTCTGAGCCGGCTCCGTGGCTGAAGACCCCTATGACGGCTTCATTTTTTCATATACCCCAAAAGGCAGAACTGTTTCCTTTGCTGACTTACTGGAGGCAGCGTTTTCTAACAGAGCCATTGTCGTTCAAGCGGGAAAGAGAAAAGAAAGGCCTCCTCTCATCCCAGCACAGAATCAACAACCTCGCTTCTGATTGAGAATCCTAATAGAATAGGGTCTGTGAGTCCCCAGAACACACACAAATCACGGGCTAAAGACAGAACGCAGACGAGGGGGTGGGGGTGGGGAAGGAGGTGAGATATCTCTGCAGCGATTACAGTCACACTTCGCGTAAAGCTGGGCCCTTGGCAGAAACCCAGCTGTGACATCGAATGAGGCGACGTGATTTGCTCAAACCCCTGAGTCTCCAGGGCTGGGAACTGTCCCCCAAAGGAGAGATTGGGAGCTTGAGCAAATTAATGGCCCCTACAAGGGTGTTTGCGGTGAGGAACCCAGAAGCCTCATCAAATAAAAATCCCACCCTGGAGGTGCGGCGCAAGCTTGTGTTCCTGGGACGGGAAGTATCGAAAGCTTGACACGCTGCGGAGCCTGGTGCTCTCGGACAGACCTGGCTGGACCCAAAAGGGGACTTTCCGCTGGAATGAGATGCAGGAGCAATTAGAAGCCCCCTGCGTGGCCACTGTGTTTAACAGCGCAAAGGCGCTGCTCATCACCTGAGTGTGTCCAGTCGATCGCAACATCAGCTGCTCTCCTCCCCGCAATATGTATGGAATCGTTGCAGACACAAGCTGTCCTGCAATTTAGGGACTTCTCCCACGGCAGAGGGACCCCATCAAACTCGAAAATAAGCTGCTGTCACCAGGTGTCACCTACTCGGGGGTGGGGAGGTAGAGAGTGTGCATGATCCCACCGCTGTGCCTTTGGCGGCCGTGCACGATGCCCAGCACACAATCAGTGATCAATAAATATTTATTAAGTGAAGGAAAGAAATAACATGAGCCTCTTATCCCTCCCTCTCTTCCTACAAGATGTCCCTTGTCCCTCGGAGCCCTCCTAAAAGGACACTGACTCCCTGGTGTGGTTCTGCCTCTCCCAGCACACGACCTACGTCATGGCGAAACTCAGTGTCGGCACCTGTGTGTCCTGTGAAGTGGGGACCACTTCTGGGTCTCGCCTTCAATCCCCATCTTCTGGGGCACGAGCAGATTCTCCACAGCTTACTAAAGACCTGTCGAATGACTACTGACGAGGAAAGGGGAGCTGTGGGCTGATACGCCTAGACGTTGAACCCAAACCTTGGAAGTCCCACTCGGTAAGGGATCTTGCCACCTTGAGGGAAGCAGAGCTGACGTAGGGGAAGCAGTTGCGGTGAAAGTGATGGATAAAAGCGAATCAAAACCACAGTAAGACGCACGCTCACAGGATGGCCAGAGTAAAGAAGACAGACAATAGTAAGTGTTGGCAGGGAGGGAGGGAAATTGGAACTGGAATGGAATACGGTGCAGCTGTTTGGAAAGGAGCTTGGCAGGTCCTCACAAATGTAAACATCGAGCTGCCCTATGCTTCTCCCTAGTCCTTTCTTCGTCTTCCTCCCTCCCTTCCCCATGGAGAGCTTTCAGGCTCACTCCTGTAAAACTGGCATCACGGTTGGGCCCAGGCGCCAACCTGAGCTGTTCTGCCCGCCTGCCTCACTCTTCTTGATCAGAGGAAACGCGTTAGGGAGAGGAAGAGCATGTGGGCAGCCGTCCTGGACGTCATCTGAACGCCTCCCTCCACCCAGCCCAGCCCTGGCCCTGCCTCTGGTCTGCGGGGCATAGGAACCGTCTGCATCCGTGGACAGGGGGCTGCTTTCTCGAAGTCCGCAGGCCCAGTGGACACATAAGTGTCCATGACGACCAGGAAAGCACATCACGGTCCTGCATGGGGCTGTGGGTGGCAGCGGTGGGGCGGGGGACACCCTGGGATCAGGTCGACTGAGGCACCCCTCCACACCAGCCCTGAGATGTTGGGTAAGGGGCTAGACAAGACCACTGGGAACCTCTGTTTCCTCATCTGTGAAACGGGGATGGCTGTTGTGAGGACGTGGTGAGCTAAGTGGCTTTGCCCAGCACCTGGCACCCAGAGGGCACTCGGTAATTACGGCACTTGTTGACTGACACATACACTGCTAAGGTGGGCCACACCGACCACGCGGTCTGTGGCACCTGCGCCTCTCATTTCTAGACACGCAGGAGCATGCACATGGACCCAGTGCTGGGCACCAGGGCACGCCGCAGAACGGTCCCAGGCCAGAGGGGAGGAACCCCCAGTGCCGGCACTGCTGTAAGTTTGTTAATAACCCCTCCCCCCGCACCTCGAGGTTGGGGGTGCCTCCAGCCCCTTCTCACAGACCAGGAAGCGAGGCTTGGAGAGCCCACAGCACTTGCCCGAAGAAGCACAGCTATTTAATAGGTAGTGGCGGAGAACAGTGGAAACCATCCTTGAACAGAAATCCCAAACAACAGGGGCTGGAATCCCTGGTGAACTCTCGTGGGCTTTGAGCGTGCCTCGCGTGTTCCCCGGCGCCTCACCTCGAGGAAGCGGCGCACGCAACCATTTCTGATTGGGTGGAGGATGACGAGGGGCCTCCGAGGGGCATGTTGCACGTGACCCCAAAGCTCGGGGAGCATCCTTCCTGCCCTCGGTGCCAGGCTGCATGTGCACACGCATGCCACCGAGGGGGCTGGGAGCCGGGGTGAGTGCGTGAGGAAAGGGGACCCGGAGGGGGCCAGGCGCATGGGCTCGGTGACTCAGGCCAGCTCTGCGGCAGCACGGAGCAGCCGCGTGGGCCATGCTTTCAAGAAAGGGCGGCTTTGCTGGTGACCCCGGGGCCCTGGGGAGGCCTCCGTGCACGGGCTGCCAGGACGCCGCAGCTGCGCGGAGCCGAGCCCTCTTCCCAGCTGGGCTCTCAGGCACTCCAGCGCGTGTGTTGGCAGATGCGTGTGGATTTGCGGGGCTCAAGACAGAGGTCCCCAAGGCCCCTCCCAAGTCATCTTGGCCACCAGAGCAGCTCCTTCTCCGCCGTCCACTGGCACCCCTGCCTGCTCCGAGGCCGTCCGCCTGGTGAGACAAGTGTCCTCCCATCATGTTCTTTGCCCAAGTCCTTCTCTGCCAAAGCACTGCTCCCCACTTTCTGCCTAACTGGCCCCTACCCCTCCTTCCTCTAGCCACAGAGGCTCCTCCCTGACCCCCAGACTATTCTAGGCTACCCTGTCTGCAGCCCCGAGCACACTGTACTTTCTCCTAGACCACAGATGCTTGGGGAGCCCAGTTCTCCATCTCTCTCCCCACTAGACTGTGAGCTCCAAGAGGCCTTGTGCATCCTGAACTCTGCAGAGCCCCACCATCCAGTGCTCCAGGAATCATCATGGAGGGATGGGCGGTCGGGGGGAGGAAGGAGGGTTTTCTCTCAGGCCAGCCAAAGCCGGAGGGGCCCAGTGAGTGTCAATCAAGGAGCCCACCCTGGTGGAGGTGTTGCTGAGGCCTGGTGGTCTGGGGCTGAGCCTTAGGACCCACTCTTGGCTGCTGTTGCCCAGCTCCACGTCTGACCCTTCTGCCATCAACCTGCCCAGGAGCTGGGGTTGCACAGCCTTGGGCCACAGTGTCCCAGGAGAACCTGGCGCCTGGCACTGGCAGCGTGTGTCCGTAACGCCTCATCAGGGCGTTTTGGAAAAACAAACACCAAGAGTCTTGGGGCTGTGGGCTGCCAGTGCAGTGCTTCCCGGTTTGCTGAGGCTGGAGTGGCCCAGGGACATGGCAGCTAACCTGGGGGCCCTGGTGTCGGTGGCCGGCCACGTTACGGGCATGAGGTGGCAGTGGTGGTGGCCCCCGTGCCACGGGACAAGTCCGTCTGGCTCCCAGGTACCTGAAGCCCAGGCCTTATTTAATTTTGTCCTTTTCTATTAAAATCACCCCTCTCGCCCTTCTGCAGGGAGAGATGAGCTCAGACAAATACTGAGCGGATTTCGTCCGAGACGACTTCCCCTGCTCTCTCTCCCAAATCTCCAACCTTCCTCCCAGAACGTTAGGGTCTCTGCCCCAGGAAGCTCCCGCCTACCCTTCCCTTTGTCTTTGCTTCCTTTTCCTTTTTATTTTTTCTAGGAAATGACTGGCCACCGCATGGTCCTCCTTGGGTAAGAAGGGAGTAGAGAGCCCTGAACATTATTACTACGACTCCGTGTACTGGGAACTTCGGGAAGCCAACACATCCCGACGGTGTCTTGCACTAATGCAATAGAGGAAAAGTGAAAAAAAACCTTTCCACCTCGCCTCCCTCTCGGTCCCCTCCTTAAAAAGAAAAAAAAAAGGGTTTCTGTGCACTCAAGTTCCCACAGTGATATAATGTGAGTTTTTAAAACAACACAAACATTGACCTTGGCAGATGGCCCCGTGGAAAGAATAGGCATTATCGACACAACGGAATGACTTAAAAAAGACAAGGTGCCTCCCCAAGGAAGCGGAGAACGTGGCGCCTTTGCAAGAGTCTATTCACGGGATGCCAGAGTAAACAGGCCCCGGCCCCTGGGGGCCTGAGAGGGGCACCGCGACGGTCCCTCCCACGGCCACCTCCCTGGGCCCTGCATCTTGAGGGTGCCTTGGCTTGTTGGTTGTCTGCTGTGCAGATGACCGCGGGTGCGGGGGGCTGCAGTGACGCCCCTGCCCGTTTGCCCTCCGCCCTCTGCCCCTCAGCCTGGCAGGAGACATGGGGCACATTCTGCTAGTACATCTGTCCAGTGCTGGGACCAAGGGGCAGAGAGACCCTGGGGAGCTAGCCAAAAAAATGTTATGTCCTTAGAAAAGAGAGAGGGCGAGGGAGAGAGGCGGGGAGGAAGGTTTCCTTGCAAGCCGGCCGCGCGGAGGTTTCAAGCAGAGAAGAGGCGTAGTAAGAAGTACCAGTGAAAAGAGAAAAAACTCTGGAGTCCAGACCTAAAACTTTGGGTCTGAATCCCATCCTGGTCTCTCTAACCATGAGACCTCGTGAGTGTCCCCTACGCTCGTTGAACCTCAGTGTCCATACCTGTGAAATAGGAGCCAAGCAGAGCTCCGGCTTAGGGGTTGCTAGAAGGCCGAGGGGAGCTACTGCTTCCCTTATAAACACACCTAGCTCAGCACCGGGCTTGAGGTCAGCAAGGCGGCTGCTCTGACACAGGGGAGAAGGCCAGCAAGGCATGGCAGGCAGGTGGCTCCAAGTGGGACCTGAGGGAGGACCCCAGGTTCTGGCTTGTGGATGCCAGCAGGAGTCCTTCCGCAGGCTCCAGCTCTTGGGGCGGGAATGCGTGTTCCCTCCGGACCCCGGGAGACGCTGGGCCAAGGCACAGGCCGTGGGCCCTGTGGCCTGTGTGCAGTACAGAGCGTGTCCCAAGATCCCAGAGCCAGGAGCTCAGGCCTGCACTCATCTCCTCTAGAGATGGGGAAACTGAGGCCCAGAGCAGCTGTCACCTGCCAGTTCAAGCTCAACATCCCCACAGCGGCTGGAGACGGGGCCGAGAAGCATGCTGTGTCCTCACCTCCCTCCGAGGGCACCAGCCCACTCCAGGGCCAGCCACAGTTCCCAGCAGGACAGGGTGCCGGGGGGGCTGTCCTCCCAAGGGGCCTGTCTGTCTGGGGCCCGGGAAGAAGGAAGTTTCCATGGAGGTGATCTGAGCTCACGGAGCCCGAGGGCCTCACAGGCCTTGTCTAAGCGTCAGCTTTGATTAGTGCCACCTGTCCTGTTTATCCGGATCTTTCCACATAATCAAATTCTGGGTCCTTCCCCAGCCCTGCGTGCACGTCCAGAGACAACAGCGAAACTTTAGGAAAATGCTCCTTTAGGAGAGATGAAAAAGCCGGGGCCCGGATACCCATCCATTCTCTGCCCTCTGAGGCTCCCTTGCAGAATCCTTCTCCTTGGTCCTAGGTGGGGGTTCTGGAAGCTTCTCTGAGATACTGTACACACAAGGACTCCCTGCTCTCAGTATTGACGTCTGTAAAGTGGGATGGCACAACCAGGACAGTGAACGATCTGTGTGAGCTCTGTCCCCACAGCAAGCAGTGCTGGTGGCCTCCTGGGCTCAGCCCCAAACAGGAGCTGGGGATGGGGACAAGATGCAGCTCCCAGCCGTGGAGCTTATATCTCACAGGGAGGACAAAAAGCATGGACACACACAAACAGAACTGTTGTTTGTGACTAGAGCAATGCAGAAATGAAACAGGGACATGAAGGTGAGAGGAACTGGGGGTGTGAGGGCATGGGGCAGCCAGTTCACACCGGGTGCTCTGGGAAGGCCTCCCTGGGTAGGGGACAGTTGAGCTGTGACTTGCAGGTGAGAAGGGCCCAGCTACGAGGAGAGAGTTCCAGGCAGTGGGATGGCATGTGCAAAGGCCCTGAGGCAGGACAGGCATGCCGTGCTCAGGAACAGCAGGGAGCCAGTGGTGTGACGTGGGAGAAGAGGTGGGGGAGGCAGGCAGGCTGGACCACAGGGGCCTTGTGAGATCTCCTTGGGCGCCTGAGACAGTGATTCTTCTCCGAGCACTGTGGGTCCAGCTCACGAAAGTGAGGGGCTCACCATCCACCTGGGAAGTTTGTAAAGAGTACAAACCCCTCTTTCCCCACCCAGCCAGGTCAGAGAGTGGAGAGGGCAAGGGAGGAGGGCAGGTGACTACAGTGGCCAAAAGGCTGGGGACAGCGGTCCCAGCGCCCTGCATGTGACAGCTGGTTTATGCACTGAGGACACCTTGCTCTGAAGCCAGTATTCAGACAGGGCTGCTCCCTGGAGACCTGCAGGCCCTAAGAGTGTGTATCTGTGTGCAAAATGCTTCCTCTGCCTGGTGAGTGCCCCCGTCCCCCCAGCCGCCAACCAGCCCCTCCTCTGGTGCCCAAAACAGGCCCTAGTGGTTGAGGCTAGAGCTGGACCAGACGCCCAGGAGAAGCAAAGAGCCCTTCAAGGGCTAACCTTGAACCCACCATCCCTTAGAGCTTCCTCCCACTTAGAACCATTGGCCCTCAACTTCCTGAGCATGTAATAATCAGTAATTTTAATAATAAATAATACTATTAACTCACATGTATTGCTTACTGTGCAGCAGGCACTGAACTACACACACTACACAAATCAGCTCACTTCATCTGCACGGCGACCACGTGAAATAGGGACCCTAATTAGCTTTGTCTATAGATGAAAAAAACTGAGGCACAGAGAAGTCAAGCAACGTGCCCAAGGTTACACAGCCGGAAAGCGACAGAGCCAGAATCGGACCCCCAGCAGTGTGGCTCCTAAGTCCAAGATCCTGACTGTTCCTCTGTGACACCTGCTGCCAGTCACAATGCCCGGGACACAGCTGAGCACTTGAGGCCACATTCCAGGAACCTCTTCCATTCTCCACGCCAGTGTTTCCTGAGCCGCTTTTGTCACCGGCCCCTGCAAGGAGCCTTTTCTGACACTTTTTCCGGCTAGCTCCTTCGCATGAAATCTTAACATCCCAGATATACTGTGTGCCTGCTTAGGTTCTGTTTATGTATCTGCACTGTACACACAAGGAGTAAAATGTTTTTGCCCACCTCGAGGATTAAATCCTGCCTCACTGGGGATGTTTCGCCCACGGGGAACTCGTGCTCTCTCCTTCCTCACCGCAAGGCCACAAGGTAGGATGATTATCTCCCCATTTTATAAGCCTGAGGCTCAAAGAGGCTCAAGGGCTCGACCCTGGTCTCAGGGCTCGCAAGACGGGGAGCAGAGGTCCCACTGAGTGGACCTGTCATAGTGATGATGTCAGGTCAGCCTAGGACTGCGGCAGACCGCAGACGCACACCAGACCCAGAGGGCCAGCCTGAGATCCAGGGCCGCCACGTGCATTTTCCTGGTGTGGGTAACCGCAGGGGCCCCTGACCCAGACAGCGGTCAAGAACAGCTGTGCACGCGTGGGGACTGGAAGAGAGATCTTGGCTCCGAGCCGGGGACGGAACGTGGGAGCCTGCGCTCTGTAACCTGGCTGTGTGTGCCGGGTGCTACATCCAGCCCAGGAAGTCCCTGCATTCTCAGGCACCTGCGGTTGTGCCCCCTGACATTGCAGGGGCTCCTGGGAGGTGGCGAGCCCTCTGGGAAGAGCCCTGGGCTTGTTGGGAAATGCAGCCACCTCTCGAGGGCCCCCGGCTGGCGCTGCACAGACGCCCTGCCCCTCCCTCTGCAGAGAGGAAGCCGGGAGTGTGGTGGGAACCGGAGCCAAGTGGGACTGGTTTACCTCCCAGGCTGAGCCCACTGACCTTTCTCCTGAGAAAAACGCTTGCGACGAGTAAATCCAGGCCTTCACCCGGCACCCAAAATAGCTGGCACCTCCGGCCCGGGCCTCCACGTCCTGAGGAAGCTTCGCAGAGCGCCGAGGAACAATGGGGCATTGTGCGGCCCGGGGCCTTCCAGACAGGAAGCCGGGTGCTGCGGAGCCCATCCCGACGGCCACCCCACCGCCCAGGACCTGCACGTGCAACCCGAGCGCCAGGTGTGGCCTGGCTTCCTTCGGCTGGGGCGGGCAGGAGGCGCCAGGCGGCGTTCTCTCCCCACTGAGCAGGGCTGGGGGTGGAAGCCGGGAGGGAGTAGAGGAATGAACAGGTGGACAGACAGGGAATTATGTCAGACCCTCCCTGGGCCTTGGCTGGGACCCCCTGACCTCCAGGAAGCTTCTCCATGGCAATGGGGATGATTCTACATCCTAATGCCCAGTAGTTCTCAAGCTTTTCCTCTGTGCCAAGGACTGTCTCTCACAGGTCATTTGTAACGTTGCCCCGTCACCTCCCCGGCCTCCTTTCCCTCCCTCACTAGCCCCCTGCCTCCACAGCCCCAAACCCTTGCTGCTCCTTGCCTGCTCATGCCCCAGGGCCTTTGCACTTGCCACTCTGTCCCCTGAATGCTCTTCTCTTGGATGTGTTTCTGCTCTGCTCCAAGGCCTGCTCCCCAGAGGCTTCTGGCCAGCTTGTCCCTCTGTACCCCCACTCTCCTCTCCCTGTATGGCACCAGTGCCAACATTCACCATGGTGTTTGTTTATGGGGTGACTTCTGCCTCCTTCCCTCAAATTCAGCTCAGCGGGGACAAGGTCCTTGCTGGCTGGCTCGTTGTCTATCCCAGTGTCTGCACACAGGAGGTGCTCGGTTGGCATTTGTCGAATAATAGATTAGCCTATCTGTACGGTCCATGTGGTTGTCACCTTCCTCCCATGGTGGCACAGAGGAACTTGAGAGAAATTCAATGCAGCTCAAGTGGAGAGAGCATCGCGCATCGGGCAGGGAGGCGGGAGCTCCTGAGCCGGGGTCTGGAGTCATGCTCCTTCCTCAGGCCTGTGGAAAGCCCCTGGGGAAAGTTAAGCAGGGGGATGTCCTGGTGGCAGAGTGGAGAAGCAACCAGAGGAACCAAGATCAGCTGGGGAGCTGTTGAGGTGCAACAGGTGACCTGGCCCAGAGGCCAGATGCTGTCCAGCACTACCCAGGACCTCCTTGGAGCCTCCAGGGTGCAAATGCTGATTCTTGTAGTTGCTGCTATGTGACTTTGAGTGAGATGTCTAACCTCTCTGAAACTCAGGGATGATAGGAACAGTGCTAGCGATACTACTGGGGGGT
The DNA here is from genome assembly GCA_963575035.1 of Avahi laniger. Classification (NCBI taxonomy): domain Eukaryota; kingdom Metazoa; phylum Chordata; class Mammalia; order Primates; family Indriidae; genus Avahi; species Avahi laniger. The sequence goes on from CAUYSK010114415.1 coordinate 82,254, forward strand.
CCTGCCTCTGTCGTCAGAGCGCTGGGAATGTTTGTATTATTGGTTGGACCATAGACGCTGCTGTTTTATGTAGGTCAAAATCCAGTATTGACAATTTGCTATGGCTCCACTAATAGTATTAACTCTTCAAGACAGTAGCTATAGTTCAAAGCAAGACACACTTCAATACCAAAAACTGCCATCAAGGCACGCAGAAGGACACCGCAGAATCATGTATGAAAGTGGCTAGCAAACCCTTAGCATAATGCAAACGCTATTTACAAAGATAATGTGACATTCTCTTTGAAACAAAGCCCAGAGCGTAGTCCCTGGAGTCGTGAGGGGTAGGGGTTGGCCAACCAAAGAGAGTCTCCAAAGGAAGATAATATCTTTTCAGGAGCAGAAATTAAGGTCTCGCAGGTACGCCAGATTTTACTGGTCCCTTGGGATGGGTTGCCTCAATCTTTTAAAAGCACATGAGTTGGGGGCTGTCTGGCGACTCTCTCAACACACCCACGCCCGGGTCTAGCCTGCACCCTCTAGCTCTGCCAGGAGAACAGCCTGCTGGCTTCTCTCTCGGCCGGGGTGTCTCTGTGTCCCCCTCCAGCCACAAGCCAAAGCAGCTAGACCAGTCGGTTCTGTTCCTGGGGCCCATCTTTGGCTCTTGCTGTCCTTTGCCTGGTTTTATTTTGTACTTCATGGTCTCCTACGTCCTCCATGTGACTGAGGGTGCTTTGTCTCTCTGACATCTGAACTTTCGGAGCAGCAGAGCCGCGAGCCTGATGCACTCCTAGTTCTAATACCTGCCAAGTCTTGAGCATCTCGTGCTGTGATGAACTGTGGGACCATTCCCTGAGCCCACGTGCCCACAAGGCACCCACCGGGACTGTGGCCACAAGGGAGCATATTACATCTTTCTGTACCTCAGGCCATCTGTCAAATGGGATCGTCACAGAGCCAACCCTAGGGTGGCTGTGTGCAGCTGTTCAGGTCCTGCACTGCACAACCCCAGCACTATGCCTCGCGGTGACCCTGGTCAGGATGGGGTTTTCCGAGCTAACGTAAGCAGAGTGCTTGTAACAGTGCCAGGCATGGGGTTGCTTAATATGTGTTAGGAAGGAGTGTTGTTATTACTCTCTTACCAATACTAATCATTATCACGTTTAAGTGCTATGCTCAGCACCTTCCGTGTGTGGTCTCAATTCATCCTGTGACAGCCTGTGAAGCGCTCCTGTTTTCATTCTCTGCAGGAAACTGAAGGCCACAGAGGTTGAGGGACTTGCTCGAAGTCAGTCAGTGAATAGAGAAGACAAGATCTGAACCCAGGACTGCCTGAGTCTACACCGCAGGGCTTTAAACCAGAACACTGGGCTGCGCCGACCTGCTACCGACCCCCCATCGGCCCCAGCATGCGGGGAGGGTTTGCTGGGGAGGTGGCGGGAAGGCTTGCTCCTTCATCCATTCTCATCTCCTGACCCCAGCCCCGGGGAAACCCTGCGTGTCTGTCCAAGTGTGGATGAAGGACCTCGTGCGTGGACGTGCACGAAATAAGATCAAAATTCCTGGGCCTCACCTCACCCCGCTGACCCTGACTCTCTGAGTGGCTGGTATCTTCCCCAGAGTTAGCAAACGAAAATGCAGGACGTCCAGTTAAATTTGAATTTCAGATGAACAATGAATAACTTGTTAGCATAGTCATGTCCCAAATATTTCATGAGACATGTCATACGAAGAGATGATATGTTATTCCCCTGAAATTCAGATTCAACTGGAGGTTCTACATTTGTCCTGGCAACCCTTTCCCCAGGTGACGCAGGTGCCCAAAGGATGAGAACTGCCCCACGGACGCTCCTTAGGAGCCCAAATTAGGCCGATCCTCACGGAGTCCACAGCTGTGTGCCAACCCTGCACAGGCTCCCGGCTCCAGCACGAGTAACACAAGCAAGGTCCCTCCTCTTGACAGACTCACACTCCTGCACCGTCCAGGGCTGCCCCAGCTTGCCCAGGTGGGGAGACAGAGGCCCGGAGAGAAGGCGCACTTGTGGAGGTCCCTCTGAGAGGCTGGCAGAGAAGGCCCGGGGACCATCGGCCCCGCGGGTGGAGCCCACGCCCCAGGCGGGCCTTCCCGGTAGCCGGGCCGTCTGGGCTCAGATTCGACACCTGGCGTCTGCTGAGCGGGAAACGGCCCTCCCTGCCCCACTGGGACCACTTCCCGCCCGTGTCGGCCAGATGGCCCCGCAGAGCAGGGAGCTGGCGGCCGGGCCGCAACCGCGCCAGCCCAGATGCCTTCGTAGGGTCGGCTCTGTTTTCATTCCAGTCTCGGAGATTAGCGTTTCTGGGAAGGGGAATACGCACGTAGGCACAACACTCAGCAGCCCTCTGGCTGTTTCATTTCAAAGAAACCTAAGGTTTAGAAAGAATCTAATTAGGCATCTTCTCTGCAGTCTCCTCTCGCATGAAATATAATTGCTCGAGAAACCTGCCTCATCCCTGGCCAGGTGCCGAGGGGTCAGCGGCTCCGCTGGGACTCAGGCGTTCGGGGGAGGCCGTGAGGGTACCAAGGGGCTTCTCCTGAGCAGTGCTGGAGCTCGAGCGCCCATGCCCCTCCCCTCGATCCCACGCCCACCCTAACTCATGCAGACCACCCTCTCTGTGCCGAGGGGTTCCAGGAGCTGCCTGTCTGCCCAGGCTCTGAGAGGCAGACAGTGTAGAGCTCAAATGTCTTGACCAACTGCGGGACCTTGGCAAGTCACTGCACCTTTCCGGACCTTTATAAAATCTGTAACATGGAGCTGATCGTTGCTTCACTCTAGGATTGTTACAGGATTACCCGAAACCCAGGCGCTCTGGAAGTCGTGGCTGTTCTGATCACCTTTCCGTTCCTTTCTGAGTTGGTTCGGGGTCCACTTTCCTCACAAGAAGCTCCCTGAAGGCAGGGATTTTATTTTGTCCGCTGCTGAGTCACTAGCATTTAGCATCGGGGACAGTTCGGGCTTGAAGAAGGTTTTCATACGTGAATGAAGAAGAGAACGAATGTCCCCGGGTCTGGGAGAAGCTGGAGTTTAGCTCCAGCGAGCCGGCGGCGCCCTGCAAGGAGAGTGGGGAAGAGGGGACGTGCGGTGCACAAAGTGCTTCCCAAAATGTCACCTCCTGAAAGTGGGATTGTCGCCCCCGTTATTCAGGAAGGAAACTGAGGTTCAGAAGGGAGAATCAAATTTCCTCAGGCTGCTCTTTTTGAAAGACACTGTTAAGAAAATAAAATGCGCACGTGGCTGTCAGCTGCCAGGATGGTCCCCAAAGATCCTCACGCCTTGTTGTTCATTTGCGCCGTGTACTCTCTCCTCTGGTGTTGAGGAGGGCTGAGCTGGGTAAACCTCAATGGGGTTTTGTAGAGACGACCGCGTGTGACTTCTGAGCTAGGTCACATTCTGGCTTGGCCCCGGATGTCTCTGAGATTGTTCACCTGGGGTGAGCTAGCAGCCATGCTGTGAGGGCGCCCAAGCAGCACCTGCAGAGGCCACGTGGGGAGGCGCCGAAGCCTCCAGCCAACAACCAGGACAACGAATGAGCCGTTTTGAAGGCAGATCCTCGGACCTGCTCAAGCCCTGGGGTGACTGTAGCCCTGGCTGACGCCTTGATTGCAAACACATGAGAGACCCCAAGCCAGGACCACTCGGCGGGGCTGCTTCTGAATTCGTGATCCACAGAAGCTGTGAGAGATAATAAATGTGCATCATTTTAATTGCTAAGTTTGGGAGCAATTTGTTATGCAGCAATAGATAATTAATATAACGACCCACAAATTGGGAGAAAATGATTGCCAGACACATCTCTAATAACACGTATATCCAGAATAGATGAGGTGCTCTCATGACACAGTAATAAAAAAACAAACAACTCGAGAAAACGTGCAAAAGATTTGAACCAGCATTTCATAAAAGATATACGAATCGACAATAAACGCGTGCTTAACACCGTCAGTCATTCGGGAAATCCAAATTAAAACCATATTGAAAAACATCTATGTGCCTATTAGAATAGAAAAAATAATTTAAATCTGACAATACAGAGTGCTGATGAGGATGTAGAGCAACCAGAACTCTCATTTATTACAGGTGGAGATGTAAAATGGTGCAGCCTCTTTGGAAAACAGTTGGGCAATTTTTTATAAAGTTAAATGCATATTTATCCCAGAAATTCCATTTTTAAGTCCTTACCCAAGAGAAATGAAGATTCATATTCACAAAAACTTTCACATGAACATTTATAGCAGCCTTCTGTGTAATTGTCCAGTCTGGAAACAAATGTCCTTCAACAAATTGTGGAATATCCTCGCCATGGACACCACTCGTTATTAAAAATGATCAAACTGCTGATACACACACAAGTGAACTGATATTTTATGGACACATTCTGCTAAGTGAAAGAAGCCAGCATCAAAAGGCTCAAAATATTGTACGACCCCATCTATATGTCATGTTGGAAAAAGAGAAACTATAAGGACACAAAACAGACCAGCAGTTTCCAGGGGCCAGGGGCTGAGGGGTGAGGGCTTGACTCCAAAAAGGCAGCATGGAACTTTCTGGAGTTATGTCACTGTTCTAGACCTTGACTGCGGCAGTGGTCACAGGACTATCTGTGTCTATCACGATTCATGGAACTATACACCTGAAAAGGGCGAACTTACTCTAGATAAATTATACTTCAATAAATTTGACCTTTAAATAGATCTCCCATTTGACAAGAGTGCCAAGACATCCAATGGGGAAAGAGTAGTCTCTTCAGTAAATGGTTCCAGAACAACTGGATATCCACGTGCAAAAGAACGAAGTTGGACCCCCTGCCTCACACCTATATGAAATTAATTCAAAATGGATCAAAAATCTAAATGGAAGAGCTAAAACTATAAAACTTTTAGAAGAAAACATAGGGGCAAATCTTTATAACCTTGGTTTGGCAAAGATTCTTACCTATGACACTAAAAGCATGAGCAATGAGGAAAAATTAGATAAACTAGACTTCTTCAAAACCAAAAGCTTTTGTGCTTCAGAGGATACCATCAGGACAATACACAGATTGGGAGAAAATATTTACAAACCATATGTCTGATAAAAGACTTGAATCCAGGATATATAAAGAACTCTTACAACTCAATAATGAAAAGATAATTTAAAAGTGAGCAAAGGGTCTGAATAGACATTTCTCTGAGGAAGATATGCAAATGGCCAATAAGCACATGAAAAGATGCTCGGTCACCGAGGGAAATGCAAATCAAAACCACAATGCAATATGACATCACTCCCACTTGGAGGGCTAGAATCAAAAAGTCCAATAACAGTAAGTTGGCTCTCAGAGGATGTGGACAAATTAGGGCCCTTGTGCACTGCTGGTAGGAATTGTAAACGGGGCAGCTGCTTTGGAAAATAGTCTAGCAGTTCCTCGAATGATTAAACAGAATTACCGCATTACCCAGCAATTTCAGTCCAAGATATACACCCAAGAGAAATGAAAACATATGTCCACGCAGAAAGTTGTACAGCAATGTTTATAGCAGCATTATTCATAATAGCTGAAAACAACCCAAATTTCCATCAACTGATAAATGGATCAACAAAATGTGGTATATTCAGACCGTGGAATATTAATTACTGAGCCATGCAAAGGAATAAAGTGCTGACACCTGCTACAGCTTTGAAAATACTCTGCTAAGTGCAAGCTGTCAGTCACACAAGACACATGTCGTCGTATGACTGCATGTATGTCGAAGTCTGGAACAGAGACCGAAAGTAGATTAGTGGCTATTTAGGGCTGGGGGTAGGGTACGGGGGATAGAGGTGTGAGAGCTAAATGTTATGAGTTTTCCTTCTGAGGTGATGAAAATGCCTTTAAATTGTGGGATAGTTGCTTATATCCGTAAATATATTAAAACTATTGAATTGTACACCCAAAATGTGTTAAGTTTTATAGCATGTGAATTATATCTCAATGAAGCTATTTTTTTAAAAGAAAAAAGAAAGGAAGGAAGAAAAGAAAGAGTGAGATTCCCCCATATCCTGCTGGGCTGAAGATGGAATTACGGGGAAAATGCCCCAGGGAAGTCTGCCGCACTCAGTGGGAGTCCCTAATGAACCCCATGCCTTCCTGGCTAAAAATCTATCTTAATGATGATATTTTCCAGGTATTCTCCTCCTGTATTTTTATTTTTAAATTTATTTATTTATATAAATATTTTTAGAAACAGGGCCTGGCTCTGTCACCCAGGCTGGAGTGCAGTGGCATGATCATAGCTCACTGTAGCCTTGAGTTCCTGGGCTCAAATGAGCCTTCCGCCTCAGCCTCCCGAGTATGTGGGACGACAGGCATGTGTCACCATGCTCGGCTAAGTTTTAAAACATTTTTTGTAGAGTTGGAGTCTCTCTGTGGTGCCCAGGCTGGTCTTAAACTCCTGGCCTCAAGGCCTTCTCCCTCCTTGGCCTCCCAAAGTGCTGGGATGACAGCTGTGAGCCACTGCACCCCACCTCTCTTCCTGTATTTTTTCCTCTGTAGAACATGAGCCCCAGAAACCAGAAATTTGATTTTGGAGGATGAATCCTGGGCCCGCCCTTGGACTCCGTAACAACCCTCAGGTGTGGCCTCCAAGGTGTGATCTGAGAGAATTCAGGGAGACAAACCCTCCACACCCGGCAGGGCCCCATCCACTGGTCGCAGGGTGCTGGGTGCGACTCCAATCTTTGGTTCGGCCCTGCCTTCTCCGGGCAGCTGTCTTAACTGCAATCATCCCTAGGGAAGATATAAGACACCAAGCTCTGTGGTGAAGAATTAGGCAATGAGATCACTTTTTTCTCCCTGACAAAGAAGAACCAGGGACACCTGGGAGGTGCTGGGGGCCCTTTGAGGGGAAAATGGAATCTCAACCACAACTCAAGGCCTACTAATGGTTGACGGGAGACACGGGTTACTGAAGGCAGGGGTCCCGCAGCAGCACCTGGACACCCATCAGCCATGCAAATCCTCTGGCCACACCCCATACCTGCCGGGTCAGAAATTCAGGGTGGGGGCCCAGCAATCTGTGTTTTTAAAAGCCTTCTGGGAGATTCTGATGCGAGCTGAGAACCACCGAACTAATGTGTGGGTTCCTTCATCATTCATTCACTCAAGAAATACTGGGTGCTCCCAGATAGACCTGCCATTGTTAGAGGCCCAGGGGTTAAATACAGTGGGGAAGGAGACCGAGTGGGTTGAACAGTAGCCCCCAAAAGACATGTCCTCAGAATCCTGTGATTGTGACCTTATTTGGACAAAGGGGGTTTGCAGATGTAGTAAATGGTTAAGGATCTTGAGACGAGATCATCCTGGCGTACCCAGGGGGCCCTAGGCCCAGGGACAAGTGTCTTAAAAGAGACAGAAAAGGAGGCGACACAGAGAGGGCACAGGCTGAGGAACACCTGCAACCACGGGAAACCGAGGGGTGGTGAAGGACTCTCCCCAGAGCCTTCTGGGGGAGGGCGGCCCAGCTGACACCTTGATTTTGAGCTTCTGGCCCCTGATTCTCTGTAGGAGAGTAAGTTTCAGTTGTCATAAGCCACTCCATTTGTGGTATTAATGACTTGTTACGGCAGCGATAGGAAACTAGTACGTAAGACAAGTAAGGGCTCTGACCTCACAGAGCTTACATTTCAGGGAGGGAGACAGGTGACCGAGGGAGCAATAAATGGATCGATGGGCAGAGAGAGACAGGCGAAAGCTGCTCAGGGCTGTCGGCCCGAGGGCTCCGGGCGCCCTGGCTGCTGCCAGAGAGAGTGAGCACCTGGGAGAGGCCAGAGAAGGAGTGAAACGTAAGTCACCACTCCGTGTGACCTGAGCTCAGGACTGGCCTCCCATGACTTTGTCCATGTCCTGCTGGTGTGAAGATAAGTCAACAGGTGCGGCCCACCTGCAGGGGTGGGGACTGTCAGAGGATTAGAAGCTGCCGGCCACACTGGGAGAAAAGCAAAACTTTAACTTAGGATATGATGCATTTTAGGTGCTTTGGGATAATCAATTAAGATTGTAGCATGGCTGAGGGTAGACAGGTAGTTGAAAGTTGAATGAATGAATGAATGAATGAATGGAAAGATGAGTAGATGGGCTGACATGCAGGTGGCTGGATAGTCCATTGCTGAAGGCTGGTTCTGCTCAAATCCCTTAAAAACCCCTGTCCCTCAGCCCCCCAAGGATAAGTTCTTTCCCAAGCGGTGGCCTTCACACCACTTGACCTGTGGCAGACCCTCTGGCCTCCCTCCCTCCCTGTCTGCACAGACCGAGCTCTTGGGAAGATGAGCTCAGAGGGGGTTTTCCACCCGGCCAGATGGGCAGGATGGGCTTCCATCCTGCTAGAGAAACATGTCAGCGTTGGGCTCCACGGAGGGAACCACAGGCAGCCTTGGAGAGCCGCTGACAGATCATGGAATCCCACCGGCCAAGGCATTATCTCCAGGCCAACAAGCTTGAATTATGGCAGAGGGATCAGGAGCCGGTGGAAACTTGGAGGTCACCAACGAAGACATTTGAACATTTGTTTTCTAGCTACAGCCTCATTTTTCAGCTGCTTGGTACACTTAATCCAACGTGAAGTATTGCATATTAAATTTTTTCCCTGGTTGCAGACCTCCTCGTTCTCGAATGATCTTTGGCACCCAGTGGGTACTTTCTCTGATTGCTCTTGGTGTGCGTGGCTCAAGCCCAGCCTTTCGTATTTTGCAGTTTTCTCGCGGGAATCTGTTCTGGGATGCTGGCTGGAACAGCAGCCAGGAGGCCTGAAGCATGCCCCGAGCCTGTCAGTTAAACGGCGGCGAAGCAGGCCCTTGTGGCGGGTCCCTGGGAGCGGGAGAGCGGGGCCGCCAGGATAATTGGCATGGGGAGGGCAGGGCAGAAGCCTTTCCAGATTAGCCAGGCTACCGGGGGTGAAGATGCTGAGCTCCAAAGATGCCTCCCAAACTTAAGGCTATTAAGTTATTATGGCCGATTACATTCCGAAGGGCCTCGGCTGGCTGCCTCTAATTGGCAGACTCCTGCGATTTTATGGGAATGGGGCTGGGGTGGGAAGGCTGAGATCACCGAGAAAAGCAGCCCCGCCTGCACAGGCCAGATGAACCGGGGACGTGAATTATTATTCTGACATCGTGGTAGGCCCATCTGCAATCCCGTACGGTTTTTTGTTCCCAGCGGCCCCTCAGCACGGCTGACCCGTCCACCTGCAGGGGGGGAGGCCCAGACAAAGGTCAGGGGCTGCGGTGGGCTGGGAGTCTCCGTTGGCCTGGCTGGCCGAATGTCCCCCCACCCCCAGTTCTCCCCCATCCAGAAGAGCGTGTTGAGACTTGGCGGTGGTGCAGAGCTAGTGTGGCAGAGAAGGGCGCCGAGTCAGAGGAGGGGAGCTGTCTGCGTGCTCGGCTGAGACAGCAGAGTGCAGCCGTGGAGTGCCAGAATCTCCAAGAGGAAGAAGCTGCAGATGGAGCTTTATTTGCATGACAACCCAATTGTTTTCGTGTAGGTTCTACATCTATGTGGAATGCCCTGAGGGCGTCTCATATTACAGGTTTGGCTGCTACAACAGAGAGGCACAAAATAATAGTGGCTTTAACATCACAGAAATCTATTTCTCTTTCCTGTAAAGGCCTAAGTTTGCAGTCCAGAGCTGGTGGGGCAGCTCCATAGCCATCAGAGACCCAGGTCCCTTCCGCCTTATTTCTCCGTTTCGCATGCACACAGCTTCTAGTTCCAGATATGAAATGGCTGCTCCAGTTCCTACCATTACATCAGCATTCCAGCAAGTAGGAAGGAATAAAGGCACAGGAGTGGGTTTGCCCCTTCCCTGTGAGAGCTCACACCACATTCACATGATATTGGCTAAAATCTATACACGATCACATCTAGCTGCAAGGAAGGTTGGGAAATGTGGTCTTTATTCTGGGTGATCGTGTGTCCGATGTATTCCGTTAATGCAGAGGAAGGGGAAATGAGCAGCTGGTTCCACAGACGAGTGCAATGGAGGTAGGGTGAGGAGGAAAGCTTCCAGCCGGAGCATCTCTTGGGTACGCCCTTGGGCTGTAGGGATGGTGCCTCTCCCTTTTCTTGGCATTCAAGGCAGTATGCAAACTCTCCCTTCTCCAGGCAGACTTTCAGGATGAAATACTCCAGGTCACAGGCCAACTGGTCAACCTCATTTTCCCCCTACCTTCTCTTTACCAGCTGCTTGGCTATTCTGGAACCCAGGTATTTCCGTCAAGTCTGTCCTAGTATCCTCAGCACGCTCTATGTTTCCTAAGCCAGAGATCCCATTAATTCTTTAGTGCGTGCCAAATCCTCAGTCCTCAGCCCCGCAGCTACACCCGCAGGCAGTAAACACTGAGGGCTGAGCCCTCCGGGCCTTCTCAGAAGAAAGCTTTGCTCTGCCAGCTCAGGGTGGAGAGCTCTGTGAGGACAGGGACCGCATCTTGGTCACTGTTTTATCCCCAGAGCTCAGTACAGGCCTGGTCTGCAGAGGCACTCAGTAAGTACTTGCTAAACGAACAAAGCCCTTCTTGGATAATGACAGTAATAATATAATCATTATATCCGATGTTTACTGAGGACTCACAAGAGGGAAGTGAGCGTTATGCAACAGTCATCTAAAACAGGAATCGGCAAACTTGTTCTGCAAAGGGCCGGATGGTAAATATTTTTGGCTTCGCAGGCCAGAAGGTCTCTATTGCAACCACTGAACTCTGTCATTGTAGCACAAAAGCAACCTTAAGCAATCTGTAAATGAATGGGCATGGCTGTGTGCCAATAAAACTTTATTTACAAAAATAGGTGCAGGCTGGATTTAGCCAGTGGGCCATAGTTTGTTAACCCCTTATTTAAAACAAAAATGAATGTCCTAGGGTGGTGGTGAAGAAGACCTAGTGGCATCTTGTAGAGCTGAGATGTGGGTACTTGGTAGACTCGGTAGACGAGGTGTCAGGAGACTGAACGTCCAGGCCTGAAGAAGGCTCCTCTGGGAGATGCGGGCCTGGCTCCATTCTCCTGTCTCCGAGAACCATGTCCTCTCCCATCCATGGGAGAGCTGTGGTTGTACCACACAGTGCTGCCCTCTGACCATGGTTGATTGGACCAGGGTGGACACCCAACCTGCGGTGACATTTGGAATCGGGACACAGCCTTTCTGAGGACACACAGACTTAGGGGTGTGGGAGGCAGGCAGCTGGCTGAAGAGAGGGCCAGAATGGCTGGCAAGGGGAGAAAAAGAGAGTCCAGGGGTCCCAAGACCCCTGAGACCTGCCAGGATCCCTGTCCTGCGGCCATGACCCTCCCAGGGGGGCCAGCCACCCCACCGCCCTGCTTTCCACTGCTGGGGGCTCCCCGTCTTGCTTTCCAAGGGCTCATTTTTCCAGAGGAGCTCAGGACTTTACCCAGCTAAATGAAGAATGTGGAATACTTGAAATTTCCACTCACACACTCCTGGAAAAAACACATTAACCTTTAAGAAGGGAATAATGGCTTCGTTTTCAAGTGACCTTATGGATTAACCCTCAACAAGCACTTCCTGGGGAAAACGATGACCGGTGGCATGGACCCAGGGGGTGTAAGAGATGAAGGAAAAATAAAAGCCAGCAGATTCCCTGTGCTTGGCTGGAATGAAGGCAGGTAATCGCTGACTGACAACTACAATAACAGCACTGCTCACTCCCCCGAGATGCCGAGGGTGTCTGACGAGGTTGCCTGCTTCCGGACAACATTAGAGCTGTTTCCCCAGATCTGCTGGTGACCGGCCGGGCCAAGCAGACGCTGTGCGTGGTCAGCGTGGCCCTTTGCTCGCTGTTCAGTGGGGTCTCCTCTGGCAGCTCAGAGGACACATCCTTCCTCCTCACAACAACCTCCTCCAGGCGCCTCTCCGCCAGCCTGGTGCACCAAACCCCATCCCTGAAACACAGACCCCGTGGCTCATATGCCGGAGGAAACCGCATAGACTACACTCCTTTCGGGGCATTTGCGAGGCGTATTAGCGTAGTGAAGGCTCTGGGAAGTCCTGTCAGAAAGAAGCCTGTTTAACTTTGTTGAACACCATAATTTTCCAAATTATTCTGGCTGTGGGAAATGCCCGTCCCCGCTCCCTTTTTAACATTTTTTGGATGACACCTATGATCGTCTGGCAAAACTGCTCATCCATGGAACACGCTTTAAAAAACATACCTTCTCCAAGATCATTTGAGCTACAGAAAATATCACTCTTCATCGCCACTACACTCGTTCATTTATCACGCGTGGGTTCCCTCCCTCTCCACCGGTCACCACTTCATCCAGCCGCGGTTCATGTGTCAACACAGGTGCTCGAGGCCAAGCAGCGGGGAGGAGCGGGGCAAACCTGCCTCCTCTCTGCCTGGGCCGAGCGTCCCGCATGGCCGGGAAGGTAAGCGGTGTGTGTGGGTTAAGGAACAGAAAAGGCACCTGCATGGTCTTTCTGGACCTTAAAAGTCCAACTTCTGAAGATGCTTTTTGAAAATTTTTACAAAGACAATTTTACAAAACTACCAAAAAGGGCCAAATTTAGGCAGCCAAGCACCAGTTGAAGGAGAAGGCTGGAAGGAGGGGGCAGGGAGGCTGAACTGCAGGGGGTTGGGGGGACCCCACCTGTGTCTTCACACCGCATGACCTCGCCCGACATGCAGACGCACTGGGAGGCAGAATCACCCCCAAAGACCCACAAGGAGCTTGCGGCTGCCGGTGGGGAGGCTCAGAGGCTCTGCTCAAAGCCGCAAAGCCAGAGGAAGACAGAGCCGGGATCCAGCACGGGCCCCTCCCAGGCCCGTGCTGTCTCTGCTGAACAAAGGGATCGTAAGTTTGAAACACAACCAACCCCATTAGGAAATCGATGACGTGCCCAAGAGAGAATGACGAGCGAAGTGAGCGTGGCGGGCGCAAGGGGGGACACAAGCTGCAGCGAGGGGACGGTGAGGACTGCAGCATCCGGAGGCTGCACGCTGATGGCCAGAAGCTCGGACACGGAGAAGGGAAGTTGTTGCTGCTCTCTGGCCCCACGGAGTGCAGGGGGAGCCATCCCTGGCCTCAAGCCCTGAACCAGGCTCTCTAGTTGCGCCTGCCTTGGTCTCAGTTTTTCATCTGCATGTGGGACTTGTAATAGCCCCGACCTCCGATAGCTGTCTGGACGACGGAATGCAGCAAGCGTGCTGCCAGGGCATGGTGGAAGACCGAACGAGCAAATCGCTCTGTGCTAAGTGACTGGTGCACTCTGGGGCAAAGCACTTCCCTGCGAGCCTCTACATCCGCATCCGAGAAACGGGAGTGCACACCCCTGCCCCACTTCAGGGGCTACTGAAGGTCCACGGACACGGCGGTGAAGAAGAGCATAGAACAGCACCCTGGTGAGCGCAAAATGCTAACGCTGGTCACGACAGCACAGCCTGAGACGTCCGGCCCTTCCTTCACTTCCTGAAGCACCACCGTGGACCACTCTTAGCCCACAGTGGCAGCAGGACAGCACAGCCCATCACCTGAGCACCTGAGCATTTGCCCCCAGGCCAGGCGCTCCGCCGAGCACCTTATAAAACATCCCAACATCAGTTCCGGCCCAAGCTGGGAAGGGGTGGTGGTGTCATCCCCATTTCACGCACGGGGGTCTTAGAGGGACGCGGTGACATAGCAGTGAGGTGACCCGGCTGGGACTGGGCTCCAAGTTGCTTTGACTTCTGAGCCTTTGTTTAATGCACATCTAATGCTCCAGCCTAGCACGGTGACCAGGGCTGCCTGGCACAATTTATTCCTTCACTCGTTCATTCCACACATTTATTGAAAGGCTCTTGTGTCCCACCGGGGCTGGGTTTACACGCTGGGCAATAGCCACTAGAGTCGGTGGGGGAAGTGGGTGTGACAAGTGAAATCTATGCAGGGCCAACTCAGTCCCCAGCACCAAGCCCCCATGCTGTAAGCACCATGCCCTGGGGGCTGGATTGCTGCTCCATTTCACAGATGGGCACGTGTTCCTTCCCACCACCGCGACGGCAGCAGCTGAGCATACAGAGGCTCGGGCAGGGCGTGCACCTCACTCAGTGGCACATGCTCGGAAAGCCGGCGGTCCTGCCCAGCTCTGTCTGGCTCTTTCCTTCCTACCTCGGCAAGGACATCCCACAGAGGCAATGGGCAGCTCCGAAGGCCATCTCTGCCCCTCTCCAGCCTCGAGCCGCATAAGCACTGCAACCCCGAAAGACCAATTGATTCTGTCCGCAGCCCTTTGCCTAGCAACCCGGGCGGAATGGATTCTCTCTTGTGGGCTGCACAGATTCTCTGGCTGCCCAGAAACCTGCTCTCTCTCTTGTCCCAGTAGCATCAACAGGCATCTTTTTGTAAGAAAAAGGAATCACCCTCTTCTCCCCAAGGCTAAGCCCCATCCAGTGTTACTGTGTTACTGTGAGATAAATCCAAGCTCCTCATGTCTCTTCCAGGGTGACACTGTCAGACTGAGGTGTTTGTCCCCAGGGTTTCAAGCCATTTTTCATCCATCCATCCATCCCGTAGGCACTTCTTGCACACTGGCCTTGTGTTCGGCACCTGTCAGGCACGGGAGCGTGACGGAAACAGAACAGAACCCCCAGCGCCAGAGTTTACTCCAGCAGAAGACGACAATTTGATGCTAGTTCCTCAGCACCCCGGATGCCTTCCCTTGGCCTCAGGACAAACACGTGTAGACCAATGTGCTCAGAGCCAAGCCCTACAGGTAGCTCAATATGTGCTCTGTCGTGCAGCGGGGGCTGCCCGAGTCTCTTGGACCTCGTCCCCAACCCTTCCAGTAAGCCGAGGGCACACAGGGATTGTTCCCTGAAGTTCAGAGAGGTGCAGTAACTTTCCCAAGGCCCCACAGCCAGTAAGTGGCAACGCTGGGGCTCCAACCCAGGTTGCTCATGGTCTTAACCACTTGGTATATGGCCTCCAAAGTCCAGCAGACCCAGAGAGGAAAAACGTGTGTCCTGCCCACAGAGCAGGAGCCAAACAAGTAAAGAGATCCTGAACAGAGGGGCTGAGTGTCAACAAAGAGACTCCCAAAGGTTCAGAGTAAAAGGCTGGTGAAGACCCTCCAGGCAGCCAGAGGAAGCTGGACGGGGCTGCAGTGTGAGTAGCAGGTGACAATCGTGTGGGTGCCTCTGTGACACTGTGCACTATGTGCCAAGAGTGCTCCCCTGCTAAGCTCTGTGCCGCCAGGACAATGCACCAGCTAACTGGACCCTCACCACAGCCTCCATCGCAGCTTTGATGTAACATCTGTTTCTCCAACAGAAGTCAGGGGAGAAATAATCCCGTGGGGGTCACTTTTTATTGATGAACATTAACATTCATCATGAAGAGCCAGCAAAAATGTTTTTTAAAATACTAAAACAATCTTTTTAAGGCATATACTCTTTGACCCAAGCCCTTTTGCTTCCAAGAATTGGTTCTAAAGAAATTACTGTGGACATACCCAAAGGCCCATAAACAAGGATATTCATTGCAGCATTGTTTACAATAATGAAAGACTGGGAACAACCTGAATGTCCCAAGGAACATTGGTTAAACAAGTGACAATACATTCACACAATGCAATACTGTGCAGGTAGCAAACACGGTGGTGTAGGAAGCCTGTATTTATGGACAAGGAGCAGTGGTTATAATAAATTGTTAAGGAAAAACAGAAAATCACAAAAAAATATATGTAGAAGGATCTCATTTTCATTTAAAATAGAGAGATAAATAGATGGTAGTTTGTAGATAGATGATAAGATAGATAATTGACAGATAAAGGATAGAGATAATTGGTAGACAATAGATAGATGATATGATGATTGATAGGTAGATAAGAGATTATTCATAGATGATAGAGATAGATGGTAAGGTGGATGGATGGATGGATGGATGGATAGGTCCATCAAACATTTATGGAGCCCTCCTCTGCACCAAGCACTGTCCTATGTACTGGGAACACAATAATGAGCAAAATAAAGCTCCCACTCTCATGGCACTCCCATTCTAGCGAGAGATTTTATAGAGAGACTATTTATCTAAAGCAGGTTAGCGGAGTCTTAGGAGCTCAAGCTCTAACATGCACCCAACTTAGGAGCATTTATACCCTCACACCCACATTCTCCAGTCATCCGTTAAAGGCTGCCCTGGGGCGGGGGATGTGAATTCCCAGGCACGTTCTGCTCACCTGTTGGCAGATAAAATAGGTTCTGGAAACCTGAGAGCAGCTTTCAGCAAAGAGAGCCAGGTGCTGTAGGCTGGAAGTGGAAGCTCCCAGGAACAAGCATGAAAATGGCAAAGAGATGCAGATATATGAGTGGAGCATTGACACTATAAAGGCTCTGAGAAGTCCTGCAGGAGAAGAAGCTTTCTAACTTTGCTTAATCCAACTTATTTGGCCACAAACCCTCTTCTATTCAGCCTCTATCAACAGCTTCTGGAAGGAATATTCCACAATATGCGGACACACAGGTTCCTGCAAGCAATCGCAATCCACCCTCCTTCATTTCAGCTTTTTGGTTTATGCTAATGTTATCTGCTCCACTGCAAGTTCCTTGAGGGCAGAAATGATGACCTCTTCCTTCTTTCTCATGCCCTCCAGGCTTGGCATCCCCACAGAGGGGAAGCAACACAAATCTCTCCGAGAAGCAAATGAATCAATTCAGCATTTCTTGAAGCTGCGGAGTTCTGTAGCTGGCTTGGGGCAGGTGGGAAAAGAACTCCTCTCCCTTGGAAAGTGTGAGGCATATGTATATTTAATAAAGTACATACTTTCTGTGCAGATGGAACATAAATCAATGACGTAAATAGATCCACTGGTCATTCATCACAGCCGTGGACAGAGCCTGGCGGCAATGGCACCTGAGAACCAGGCGCTCCGGGAGGCTCGAGCCTCACAGCCCCTGCACAACCAAAATCGCTTGACAGGTCATAGAGGGGAGGCCTCTGACCACGGTGGACCCTCTCAGATCTAACTGCTTAAGTCCAGCATTATGGTCAACTTGCCCGGGAGCCTTAGAGAGGGGGCAAGAGTGTAGCCAGAGAAGAGAACCCTGGAGTCTTCTTTCTCTGCTCTAAGGACTTAGAATAAATCCAAACTCCTCACCAGCACTGTCCCTGCCAGACTCTGTGGGATTTAGCCTCAGCCAGCATCTCCCACCCACCACCCACTCTGTCCCTGGCTTCACTGGCTCCAGCTCTGCTATCCTTTCTGGACCTTGAAACCACCAAACTCCCTCCTGCCTCAGGGCCTTTGCACTTGCCATTCCTTTACCTGGAATGCTTGGTTCCCAAGCTTCTCTTGCTGGCTGCCTCTCATCATTCAGGCTCCAGTGTCCCCCCCTTGGAGTGGCCCCTCCACAAGCACCCTACCCCTCCCAATCTAGCCTCCTAAGCCCATTTATTCTTGTCATGGCATTTTCATTTCCTGACATTCTTCTTGTTCACTGGTTTACTACAGTATCACTTGGAATGTGGCCTCCAGGAGGGCAGCGAGTATGTCTGTCTTTGCTCACCACTGCGTCCCTCCGTACCAAGAATGAAGTAAGCACTCAACAAACGGAAGGAAGGAAGGAAGCAAGCTAGGAAGGAAGGAAGGAAGGAAGATGGATGGATCTTACAACCTTACCTCCATTAAATAATATGGGTTTCTAAGATAAGGCCAGGCACAGGGAATAAAAATTGTAAAAATGAGCTATACTGGGATGTCATGTACGTGTGTGCGCATGCATTCCCCAAAAGAGAAAGTACAAAAACATAGTGAAGATTGGGTTAAGTTCTTACAATATGCTAAGCACCATTCTGAGCATCGTAGTTAGGTTTTAATAACTCGAATAATCATCTCAACAACCCTCTTAAATGGGTGCTGTATTATACTCACTTTACAGTTGAGGAGGCTGAAGCTCAGAGAGGTAGAGCGTCTCGCCCGAGGTCTCACAGCCCAGGCAGCCCATCGTGTCCGAGCAGGCAGGCTTCACCCTGCGCCTACATCCCGACCCGCTTACACGGCCTGGCCCCGGGACGGCCCAGCCACGGCTCCTCCACTTCCACGCTTTGGGACTCCGAGCTGGCATGGCTCGAGGCCTGCATTTATAGCTTGGTGACCAGAAGTGAGATATTTTACACAGCACTGGGGACCCGTGAAAGGCGAGCAGCCCCCGGAACCCACCGACACGCCAGGGCGCAGATCCAGCATCACTTCTCCGGGATTTTGCGGCCTGGCGCGTGGATCTCATTGGTCGCCCCGTGGCAGTGCGAGGCCTGAGTGGTTCCTGAAGGAAAAGCACGAGGAAAGGCCAGCTGAGCCGTGCACGTGCGGGCCCGACACAGGCAACTGCAGGGAAGAATGGGCTCCTGGGACGGCCGGGAGTGTCAGGCGCACAGGAGTCACCGCTTGCCCCAGCAGCTCGGCCCCCCGAACCACGAGGGCCGCGCGGTTGCCTGTCCCTGCCGACCTCCTTCTGATCCCCGCCCCGGGGCCACGCCCCAAGACGCGGCACCCCAAGGGTTAAGCCCCTTCCCTGCTGCTCCCACTGCGCCCCCACTCCACTGGGGTAATGAGGGAAATGTCAGCAGAAGCAATTGCTGGGAGCCCTACAGAGAGACTGGGCTACTGAGTTTTTAAAGTTAAATCTATTTATAATTTATACCCTCCCTGCTTCCAAAAAGTATTTGAGGTGGTTTACAATAAACAACATATAAAATGGAAAGACTGTTAACTAGAAAGAGAAAAATCAAGAACACCACACAGGAGGAGGAGGAGGAGAAAATCTCCTAAATACCCAGGCTTAGAGAAATAGTAACGGATTAGATATTATAGTTTGGCTCCCTGCGTCCTGGCAGCTGAGGCAAAAAGGGAAATCATTGCAATGGGCCACATAACTCTGAGTGACTTAGGGAAACTTGCTAAGCTTTAGCAGTGCTGGGCACAGTGTCCCCTATAAGTGGTGACCCAGGGGCTGGGAGGTGGTACCAACAGTGAGGAGGAGGGGCTGGAGCCAGCAGGTCCCTCTGGGGGCATGCAGTCCCCCTTCCTCTGGAAAGCCCCCCAATCTTACCACCCTCATGCACTCCCAGTACACACAGTTTGGGTCAGACTTGTCCCGGCTATAGGAGTGGCCATATGACCCAAGACACTCCAACCAAAGCCAATCCTGGGACTTTTACTAAAACTTTAGAAAAGAGATCTTCTCTGTCCCTAGGGGTTGCTGAACTAGGGGACATTAGCAAGCAGCTGCTACCAGTCATCTTTGCTACCACTCAGGGAGAGACTGCCCAAGAGTGAGATCAACATAGAAGAAAACAGAACAGAGAGATGGCAAGGGGAGCCAAGTCCCAGTGATATCATTTGAGCACCTGGATCTGGCCATTGCTGAAACCTTATTTCCTGGTCTTTTGTGTTTAAGGAGCTAACAGTGACATCCCTCTTTCTAGGTTGTACCTAATTGACATGGGTTCTGTTTAATTGTGAACAAAAGCAACCTGGCTAACTCATACCTTCCACTTCTGCAGCTTTGAGGCCTCACCACTTCAGGTCCCACCATCAACTTGGGTTTACGTAAGTGTCCCTTGGGCCACCCACTGCTCATCCAGGCCTCTTGGCTCCTTGATCTTTCAGCCAGCCCTCCTCTCCTCTCTCCCTCACCTCTCACTCCCTTCGCTACTCATGGGACCCTGACCTGCTCCACTTCGAAGCCCCCAAATCCTCTCTCTGTCCTCCACTGCCAGCGCCATTCCTCCCTTGCTTTCACTAAACATGTGCTGTTATCGCAAGAATTTTAAAAATTGGGGTGCTTTGTTTGAAAAATGGAACGTGGGGGGCCTCTGGATCGTGGGGAGACCTCTGAGACACACGGTTAAGTGAGGAAGCAGTCAGGGAATAGCCCACAGGGCACAGTCCTGCCTGTGGGAGAAGAGAAACAAGTCCCATGTCACTGCAACGCAAGGCGCTAATGGGGCCCCTGCTGGGGGGCCGGTGAGGATAAAGGGGACAGGGAGGTGGATTTTTCACTTTGAGTCTTTTTGCCTCTGGCAGCACTTGTGTGCACTGTTCTGTTCTCACCACCTGTGCTCATTTCCTGGCACTTTCCAGCATCATAAAGGATCCTGGTTTCCAGGAACTTTTCTCACCCTGCCCATTCTCTCTTCCTTAGGAGTGCTGCTCTCTTTCTTATGCAGAGCAAGGCGCTCAGCCCAGCCCTCTAAGAACTTCCAGCCCTGTGGCCAGGCGGCTAGGCCCCCAACTGGCCACTTCCTGCCCAGGGTGCTGAGCTGGTCTGTAGCGCCAATTTCAGTGAAGCTGTCTGGGTAGAAGGTTCCAGAAGAAGAGCCTCCAGGAGCTCTAACGCCATGGACACCCACAGTCACCTGGGAAGCTTGTTGAAACCCGAGAGCCTGAGCCCAAGCCCAGATCTGCTGAATCAGAAGTCCCAGCAGGGGTGTCGGGGGGAGAGGGTTGTTCCTCCCCCAGGCACACCGGCCACCACAGCACTGTGGCTCACCCCTCTGGGCTCCAAGCAAGACAATTTGCCCGCCCATCCACATCCCTCCCAGCTTCCCACCAGGTCCCTGGGGTTACAGTAACGCACTGGCCTCTGGTCCCGCAGGGCACTTGAAAAATGCTAATGCCCCAAGGTGGAAAACTTTCGAGCCGGACAAGGGGCCTCTGCGTCAAAGCCAGACCACGCTCCCCAACAGGGATCAATAACCTGTAGTTGGAAGTGATTTGGGTTCGGGAAATGAGCGTGACACTGGGTCCGAGCGGCCAATTAGCCTGCAGCCCCAGCCCCTGCCTGTCGGCCTGTTTGCTCAAGGTGACGGTCTGCTTACAGAGCCTACAAGCATTTTATGTTCCAGCCTGCGCCCTCCCCGCCCCTTCGCCGGGCCATTTAGCTGTCTAAATCAAGACATCTCAGTCCACAGCGACCGTTAGGTTTTCACGCACTGGGCCGCCTTTCCTCCCCTTGTAATCTAAATCTAATTTATTGGCACAGGGACATCGGGAGCAGCCCACGCACGGAGCTGGTGTGCAGTGAAGAATATAATATACAACGTTTCGGTGTAATAAGGCTCTTTATAGAAAGCATTAAGTAGGGTCTGGCTTGGAGCGCCGACAGAGCCCTGATTAATTCCTGCCTAGAAAATCTCTACGTCGCGGGCCTTAGAAGGCTCCGTGGGGACAGGAAGGGGTCTTGGCCCCTCTGAATTCTCATGCTGGTTTTACATCTGGGTGGTTTATAAGATTAGATGTACTTAAGCTCCCTGCGGGCAGGAGCTGTGTTTTATAGGCACCTCTCCCCATCCAGCCGTGATGAAGGTGTTCAATAAACTCCCACTGAATTAACCTGGATGGAATTGAAGTGAGATGTTACTCTTTATGCACTTGCTACGACCTCAAGGCTTGGCTTCCTTAGCGGGTGAGGAATTGTGTCCATCCCGCTTCTAAGGGCCCATTAACCAGGATGGCACCTCGTTCCTGAGAGAATCACCGTGGCCCATGGGCTGGAGCAAATTCATCATTCCTTGGGGCCTCGGTTTCCCATATGTCCCCTAGGTAAGGCCACTCGGAGGACATTCATGGAACATTCATGGAACTCATTGCCATGTATTTGTCTTCCTTGCTGAACACTCAGGGGCACACGTCCGAACTGGTCGTTCACTCATTCATTCACTCAACAAATATCAAATCTCCTTAACTCTAAGATGCACAGTTTTTTACACTACGATACGTCTGAAACCAGGACATCTTGTAACACTGACATCTTTGACTGAACACCACACTGACGTCACAAACTAAGACCCATAGCCGAAATCCCGCCTACCACCTGTGTTTGTAAACAAAGCTTTGCTGAAATGCAGCCATGCTCCTTTGTGTACGAGCTGGCTGTGGCTGCCTCTGCACTGCAGCAGCAGAATTAAGTAGCTGCGACAGATGGCATGGGCACTAAGCCAGAGCTATGTGTGGTCTGTCCCTTGATCACCTGGAGCTGATTGAGAACCTGCAGTGGGATCTGTCAGGGTGGCGGGTGGTTAGAGCCAGTACGGGGGCTTCAGGGACAGGCAGGGCTGGATTAGAATCCTACTTTCACCTCTGACCACACCGCCCTCTGAGTCCCAGGTTCCTTACCTATAAACAGGGATGCCGAGAAGATTAAATAAAAACACGAACAGGAAGCACTTGGTACAGTGCCTGGCATATGGGAGGCACTCCTTAGTGACAGTCCTGTCCTTTTTATTACTATCAGTGTTGTCACTATTGTTCGTACATACCAGGCGCTGGGCTGTAAGGGGCTGGGAAAAGACTCGTGGCTACAACAAGCTCCCTGCTTTCAAGGTGAACTTGATGACCCAGAGCACAGAGAGGGAAATGGGAAACTGAAGAGCAGAGGGGTAGATCCTGTGTAAAGGATACCAGGGGCCTGCGGAGCCAGGGGTGGCACCTAACTCAGAGGACAGGTAAGTCAGGGAGGGCTTCTTGAAGGAGGTGAGGTCTGCACTCAAATTGGAGGGATGCCTAGGGCTGAGCCAGTGTTCAAGCTGAGAGCAGAGGCCTTGAGACTCTGTCAGTCCCAGGTTTGAATCTCCACTCCAGTGCTTTCTGGCTATACAATCTGAACTAAGTCTCTTAACCACTGTGCATTCTGCTTCCTCGTTTATAAAATATGGATGATACTGTTATTCAACATAGTACTAGAAGTTCCAGCTAGAGCAATCGGACAAGAAGAGAAAGAAATAAAGGGCACCCAAATTGGAAAGTAAGAAGTCAAATTATTCTTGTTTGCATATATGATCTTATATCTGGAGAAACTTAAAGACTCCACAAAAAACCCATTAGAATTGAGAAACAAATTCAGGAAAGTTGCAGGATACAAAATCAACATACAAAAATCAGTAGTATTTCTATATGCCAGCAAACAATCTGAAAAAGAAACCAAGAAAGTAACCCCATTTGCAATAGCTACAAATAAAATAAAATACCTAGGAATAAACTTAACCAAAGAAGTGAAAGATTTCTACAGTTAAAACTATAAAACATTGATGAAAGAAATTGAAGAGGACTCAAGAAAATGGAAAGATATTCCATGCTCATGGATTAGAAGAATCAGTATTGTTGAAATGTTCATACTACCCAAAGTAACCTACAGATTCAATGCAATCTGCATCAAAATACAATGACATCCTTCACAGAAATAGAAAAAATAATCCTAAAATTTATATAGAACCACAAAAGACCCTGAATAGCCAAAGCCATCCTGAGCAAAAAGAACAAAACTGGAGAAATCCCATTATCTGACTTTAAATTACACTAAAGAGCTGTAGAAACCAAAACAGCATGGTACTGGCATAAAAATAGACACATCAACCAGTGGAACAGAATAGAGAATCCAGATATAAACCCACACATCTATATTGAATTTATCTTCAATGACAGTGTCAAGAACATGTAGCAGGGTACAGTCTCTTCAATAAATGGTGCTGGTAAAATTGGGTATCCATATGCAGAAGAATGAAACTAGACCCTTATCTCTTGCCTCAAACAAAAATCAAATCAAAATGAATTAAAGACTTAAATCTAAGACCTGAAATTGAAATTACTAAAAGAAAACATTGGGATAATACTTCAGGACGTTGGTCTGGTCAAGGACTTCTTGAGTAACACCCCTAAAACACAGGCAACCAAAGCAAAATTGGACAAATGAGATCACATCAAGCTAAAAAGCTTCTGCACAGCAAAGGAAGCAACCAAAAAAGTGAAGAGAGAACTCACAGTATGGGAGAAAATATTTGCAAACTACCCATCTGGCAAGGGATTAATAACTAGAATACATAAGGAGCTCCAACAACTCAATAGGAAAAAATCAAATAATCCAATTTTTAAAATGGGCAAAAGATCTGAATAGACATTTCTCAAAAGAAGACATACAAAGGGCCAACAGGTATATGAAAAAGTGCTCAACATCCTTAGTCATCTGAGAAATGCAAATCAAAACTACACTGAGATATCATCTCACCCCAGCTAAAATGGCTTTTATCAAAAAGACAGGCAGTAACGAATGCTGCTGAGGATGTGGAGAAAGGGGGATGCCAGTACACTGGCGGTGGGAATGTGAATTAGCGCAGCCACTGTGGAGAACAGGATGGAGGTTCCTCACAAAACTGAAAATACAACTACCACACGACCCAGCAATCCCACTGCAGGGTATATATCCAAAGGAGGGGAAGTCAGTATATGGAAAAGGTATCTGCGGTCCCATGTTTATTGCAGCACTATTCACTATAGGAAAGATCTGGAATCAATCTAAGTATCCATCGACAGATAAATATGAAGAAATTGTGGTACACATACACAATGGAATATTACATACCAAAAAAAGAATGAAACCCTGCCATCTGCAACAACACGGACAGAATGGAGAACATTATGTTCCATGAAATAGGCCAAGCACAGAAAGACAAATCTCACATGTTCTCATTCGAATGTGGGAGGTCAATTTTAAAAACAATTGATCTCATGGAGCCAGAGAGTAGAATGATGGTGACCAGAGGCTGGGAAAGGTAGCAGGGAGGAGCGGCTACAGTGGGGATGGTTAAGTGCAAAAATATAGTTACATAGATAGAGTCAACATTATTTGATAGCACAACGAGGTGACTACAGTCAACAGTAAGTTATGGTCTATTTTTAAATAACCAAAAGAGTGGAATTGGAATGTTCCTAACAAAAAGAAATGATAAATTCTTGAGGTGATGACTACCCGATTACCCTGATTTGATTAATGTATATTGTATGCCTATATCAAAATATCACATGTACCTTATAAATATATATGACTATTTTGTAGTCAGAATAATTAAAAATTTAGAAAATTAAAAGCAATTATTAAAAACATGGGTGATGACTATGATGATGACACCTATTACTACCACTATGAATAATTATAATAATTCCTCCCTTCTGGGGTGTTCAACAGCAGCTACTTAGGAAATATCCGTCAGTCATTTCCTATCTGCCCTATTCTGGGGACACAGAAGGGAACTGACATATGTCTGGTCTTTGGGAAGAGGGGAAAGAGCCAATAAGTGAGCAAGGAGATATATGATCATAACTTTGGATAAATGCCCTACGGAACAGGGCGCAGCGGAAGAGGCGGGGAGGCGGGGGGGAGGCAGGGTGGGTGGGGCTGGGGGCACAGATGTGGTGCCAGGCGTGCTGTTCACAGATGGTAGGTTTAGCTCAACCCCCAACCCAGGCAGGGCGCTCTGACCGCCATCCCCCGCCCCAACCCCCTTCTGGCGGGGACAGCGAGTCCAGGTCCATGCGTCACGCTCATTCATCCCATCGTCCCTGCCGATGGGAGGATCCAATCCAGCCACTCTGGAGTGGCATCCAGCCCACAAATTTCATTTGTCCTGCCTGAAAATTTTTTTCTTTTCAGAAATTTAACTATACTGCTAAAATCTAATATCAGGAGATAGCTCACCAAGCCCCCATTTCCAGGTTCTGCCAAAAAACTGGAAGATCTGGGCCACTTTCCCCTCCTGGTGGCAATACTCTAGTTTGCCACACTCCCTGCTTGTCCCTTATCTCACACTGGACCGGCTCCCTCACTGCCATGACCTGCCTGGCCCCGGAGGGCCTGAGTCTGCAGACCCTGAACCAGCTGCTGGAAATCGTGGGAGCAGGTCTGTGCTCGTTTGTCCCGGTGGCCCCACAGATCCACCTGGACCCACACGCACTTCTCCGCCTCGCTCTGGGCCGTGGGAAGCTGCTCTCAATAATCAGGCCCCTGAGCCCTCAGGCTTCTGGGTCTTTGGGCCGGTGGAGGCACCTACGGGAGACCTGGGTGGGGGATTTAGTGTCCTGGCTCTCTTCCCACCAGGTGGCAACGCTCCTCCCAGAACTCCTCTCAGGAAGGCCCCTCCCTGACCCTGGTCGCTGCCCTGCCCTTGCCCTCCGGCCCTGGGGTGGGAACAGCTCCCCATTGTGATCCGTGGGAGGGCACCGGCACCAGGCCTCCTTGCTTTTCCTAAGCCCTGCCCACACCCAAACACTTTAATCAAATCTCCTCAAACAAGGCCACTCCTGCCTAGACTCCGATCCCCGCCCCCGTCACCTGTGTGGCATCTCGTCCAGGTTTGGCACATGGCGGGTGCTCAGTGCATACACAGGTGCTGAACGGATGGGTGGATTGTTGCCACTGTGTTCTCTGCGCTTCACCCTAAGACTGTGGGTCCTCAACAAAGGAGCTGGCCATCCACAGCCCCTTCTTCCCCAACATTCGCCCCTCTCACCTCACCAGACTCGGGGTTGGGCCCCTAGAAACATCTCCCATCCCAGAGATCGAGCCACCTTCCTCTCTCTGAATTCACTGGGATGCTTTAAATGCACATCTCGTCCACTCCAAGAGAGCACAAACAAAGCCTGTTTTAAATCATGTCAGGGATACGGTGCCAGCCCTCATTACCAGGTTCTGGGCAGAAACTACAGCTGGCATCAGGTATTTCAGCGCGGCCACCGGAAGCCATGGGCAGGCGCAGTCAAAGTCGTGGCCTGTGTTGCACGGCCTGAGCTGGGTGAGAGCAGAGCTATCAGAGAGGCAGTGAGGCCCCGCCACCTGGCCCAGCCGAGCGATGCCCTACACCTTCGAGGACAAAAACAGAGAAAAGAGGACTTTCAATGGCAGCCCCCTGGGCACCCATAGAGGGCCTTACTCCAAAGCCCACACTGAGAGTCCTCTCAGAGGACAAGCGGCCTTTGATCAAGGCGTGGTGGTGATAAATCTTGCTAAAGTGTGTCGAGCGCCTAGTAAGGAGGGTGCTGTGTTAGCCCCGTTTTACAGAAGGGCTAGTGGAGGCTCAGACACAACCTGCCTCTCTCCCAGAATGATGGAGCTCGTTGGAGGAAGAGGAGAGGCTGAGATTCTCAGCCTGCAGTCAGCGCCAGCCGTGACATCCCTGACCCTGGAGGGCACCAGCCCAGAACTGGCAGGCAGGGGCCCTGGGAGTTTGGGGGTCTGCCTGGAGACCCTGCCTGGCTTGCTGATGCTGCGAAGAGGCCAGTCTGCAAGGCAGTGAGGCGTGAAGCTCAACACCCATCCGCGGGTCACATGAGCCATCTGCAGACCTCCGCTCTCGAGGCTCCTTGGACGGCCTTGGAGGATTGATGGAGACAGGCACGAGGCCAGCCTAGTGTGGGGAAGATGGAACTCTGACATTAAATAGCCCGAGCGGAGCAGCTGCTCCGGTTCTGCAGGAGCAGGATGTGAAATGAAGCGTGAGCTCGGAAAACGGCTCCTCTGAGGCACCTCATGAAGGACGTTAACCATTCCGGGGGCTGGACACGCGCTCCACACGGAGCAGTGGTCGAGCACATGTGTGTCAGCCTGTGCTAGTGCAGGGACTAGAGATGAGCAGAGTCTCTGCCCTCAGAAGGTTCGCGGTCAAGCAAGGGCGCACAGACAATAACAGCTTCAGGCACCTTCCGTGCCAGGGTGATCTGGGCACGATAAACTCAGTGATGCCAGACCCTGGCAGTCCAAGTTCCGGAAGGAGACTTACCCAAAGATGTGCACACCAAACAGCAAAAGCTCATTAGAGAAATTAAAAAAGAATACCATTCTTGCACTTGCATCTTTTGATAAAATAACAATAAATGCAGTCTTAAAGGGAGCCCTGATTCACAGTGCAGAGAAACATATCCCTGATACCCAATTTCCTCTCCCCAACTCCTTCCCATCTCACATTGCCCTCAGAGACTCCTGTGCACGTAACTTCCAACCCCAAAACTCGATCTTGCCCTGACACCATGCAGAGTTCTCTTTCCTTTCCCTCCCAGCTCTTTTCCTATAAGTTTGCAGCCTCTCACTGAGGAAGGAAGGATCCCCCTCCCCCTTGTCCCCTATGGTATCAGTTAACCTTCTGGGTCTGGGCTCACAGGAGGTGACCACACCTCTGAGTTGACCTGGGCCAGCCCTGGGGTACACCTGGTGCCCTGTCGTGATTTTTAATAGCTCCCCCTCTAACTCTCAAAAGTGTCCCAGTTCAGACAATGAATTATGTAGTCTCTCTACCAATATATCCCCTCCCTGGTGGGGTTCACCAGCCCTCAAACCCTCTCTATGTATGCCCCCCAATGTCATTCTCTTTCAAGACAGCCTACTTTTTTCCCTCTTGGGGCTTCATACTTTGAAATTTACTATTTTGTTTGAGGGCAGGGAACCTGTTTTGTTTTCTACCCACACTAGGACTACACAGTGCTTGGGACCTTATAACCACTAAATACTTATGGATGGATGGATGCCTGGATAATTGGGTGGAGGGATGGATGGGTACATGGATAATTGGGTGGAGGGATGGATGGGTGGATGGTAAGATGGATGGATGGAGGGATGGGTGGGTGGATAGAGGGAGG